>JABUQX010132565.1:27500-34150 GCA_015478945.1 Trachelipus rathkii | reverse complement strand
CGTTGTACTTCGTTCAGTCAATTGGTGTTTAACCGTTTCGCATTTATCGTGAAACGCTTCGCGTTTTTCGTGCGCAGTTAAAACTAGATATATTGTTTTAAGAATACAATATGAAGTTGTTAGTGAATAGTTATAGTTTTGCACATTGTTTTTAACATTTTCTGTTTTTGTTGTTCAACTTAAAAAATAAAATAAAAATAAAAAAATGAAAAGAAGAACAGATATTAGAGACTTTTTCCACAAAAAAGTAAGCACTATGGTAATAAAGATTCCTGTTATTCAAAGAGTGAGGTTCTAGGACTCGGAGAATCAGTTTCTCCTTGAATTTCTGTAACTGCGATAGCAGCTGAAAAATCTCAAGTAGACGGTGATGTTTTTCCTTCACAAGCAATCAGGAGCAATCAAGGAATACAGAAGGGATTATTCATCCCAACGATATTGGCAATTTCTTAGGTACGGTATTTACTATTTAGCAATAAGGAAGAATAGGAAATATTAAAATATCTCTGGAAACCAGATTCAAAATATATATATTTCCTGCTCAGGAAGGCAAAGGTCGGAAAAGATATTTTCAAAGAATGTGGCTTGATGATTTTAAGTGGTGAGCTTACTCTGTTAAAAACGTTGGCGGTTATTGCTCAAATTGTGTATTGTTTTGGAAACAAAAGAAGAAGGTAAAGGAAAACACCAGGAATTGGGTGTTTTTGTCTCGAGACAGTACTCAAACTTAAAGAAAGCCATTGAATCTTCCAAAAATCACGAGACAACTAAAATCACAAAGAATCGGTGGAAAAGAGATATGCTGTAGAAAAGCAGGTTCAAGGAGAAATCGAGAGCATCGACAAACAGATTGACGGTCAAAAGAAAAGGGAGACCGAGGACAGCAGAAAGCGACTAATTCCAATTGTTGAAACAATTTGATTCTGTGGTAAGCAAAATATAGCGTTACGTGGTCATTATGGCTCAGGTCGAATCAAACTCTCTTGGTTTGTGGTAAACGATGGCAATTTTCAGTCTTTTAACATATCGTGCTAATGCTGGAGACCATGTTCTTTCGAGACATTTGAAAACTAGTGCTAGAAATGCCATGTATAGCAGTCCCACAGTCCAAAATGCTCTAATACAGTCATTTGAGCATCTCATTCAACTTAAAATTGTACAAAACATAAATAAAGGTAAATTTTTACTATCTTAGCCGATGAAACGACCGATGTGTCCAAGAAGGAACAGTTTTCGTTGTGTGTGCGTTACCTTGATATTAATACTTTTACCGGCAAAGAAGATTTTTTGTGTTTCGTCTCAGTAAATGATTTTACGGGAAAAAGTTTTGCAAAATGAATTGAAGAAAAAGTAACTGAACTTGGCTTGGATATGAATAAGATAGGGGTATGACGGTGCAGCAGCAATGAGTGATGAGTTCAGGGGTGTTCAGAGAGTAATAATGAAAAAATGTCCCAAAGCTATTTATACTCACTACGTTTCGCATTGCTTAAATTTATTTTTCTTGCAAGTGCTAAGAGGACAAAAGATCTTGAAGAAAAAAATAGAACTTATTCCTAAGAGTAACAAGAAGAGATTAAAAAAAAGTTTGCGAAACTCGCTGGTGCCAACGGCATGAATCGGTTTTATTATTTAAAGAGATGATAAACCCGATAATAGCAGCTTTAGAACAAATAAAATGTGAAGTTGAAGATTAGTCAAAAAAGCTGCCCTAATTCTAAACAATGTTTATAGTGCATCTTTTCTAGTTTCCTTATTTGCTTTAAACAGACTATTAAGTTTAGCATACAATCTTTCAAAACGGTTGCAGACATACGTTATTGATTTCGTGAATTCATATAATGAAGTTAATCTAGTTAAAACTAAACTTAAAGCCATCAGAGAAAATGAGACATTAGAATCTCAGCATGTTTTTGAAGAATGTTTAATAGCATCTGAATATGTGCTGGGTACTGAAATTGATGTACCAAGAATTAACAAATTCCAAAAATACACACCCAACATTCCTACTTCAGACCCCACAGACCTATTATATATATATATATATATATATATATATATATATATATATATATATATATATATATATATATATATATATATATATATATATATATATATATACATACTTTATATATATATATATATATATATATATATATATATATATAGACATATATACTAAATATATATATATATATATATATATATATATAACAATAAGGGGATTTATAACGGGTGTATAAAAATGAAATTTGAATAGAATGGAGTATTTGGAATACAATCCCTTCTATGAACATTTGACCAATCTGCAACAACTAAATAGTTGCAGCTGTTTAAACCTAATTCAGGAGCCTAAAACGCAAATGGTGCAGGTAACAATAAAACGACGTTACCATGTGTGTGTTATATTAAATGTTCAAAGTAACAAATTAATATAATAAATACATATGTTACAAACAATAATAATAATAATAATAATAATAATAATAATAATAATAATAATAATAATAATAATAATAATAATAATAATAATAATAATAATAATAATAATAATAATAATAATAATAATAATAATAATAAAAATAATAACAATAACAAAGATACCAAATCAACCAACATACTAGTTAACAGTGTTTAGTTTACAGTTACTATAACCTGATGACACGTAGAACGATTATACATAGTGTATGTGGATAACATTGTGCTACGTTTATCAGTTATGTGCTATACAGACGAAGAGTATGCGGACATCGTCTTTGTATATGGATTCTGTGATGGCAACGCAAATTCTGCAGCCAGAGAGTATCAACGTCGATATCCACATCGGCGACATCCGTCATATCGTGTATTTACTCGCACCTAGATTACGTCAGACCGTTAGGGTAACAATACAAAACCATCACGGCACGCTTATCCTGACGAAGTGGCTATCATTGACCAAGTTATGGATAACCCAGCTGTAAGTACAAGACGTGTGTCGCATCGATTACGTTTGTCACAAACCTATGTCTGGCGAACTGTACATCGTGAGCAACTGTATCCGTACCATTTGCAACCTGTTCAGGGCCTGCATCTGGGTGATTCTGCAAAATGTATCAGGTTCTTCCGCTGGATACTTGACAATATTGGAACACATCCAGATTTCCTCAACCTAATACTGTGGACGGATGAGGCTCAGTTTACGAGGGACGGTATAAATAATTACCATAATGAGCATCACTGGTCGCTTGATAATCCACATCGCATTAGACAACGTAGATTCCAGCATAGGTTTTCAGTAAATGTGTGCGGTGGAATGTTAACGCCAATTTGCTACCATTGTTTGTATTACAACACGGTCGATGGACGTCATTACAGGGAATTTCTCGAAACGCATATAGCCGATGTGTTGGATAATCTGCCCCTAAATGTACGTCATCGCATGTATTACCAACACGCATGGTGCACCGGCACATAATGCAGGTGTGTAACTGCTTGGCTGAACCATGTATTCAGGAGAAGGTGGATTGGGTATCACGGCCAGTTCCATGGCCACCTCGGTCACCTGATCTAAATCCTCTAGATTTCTATATGTGGGGACACCTAAAACAGGAAGTTTATCGTGAACAAATGCACACGCAGGAACAGTTACAGCAAAGGATATATCGCGCAGCACACCGTATTATGCAGAACGGGAATACATTACGAAACGTTTACGACAGTCTACTCAAAAGATGTCATGCATGCATTCGTGTTGACGGTGCACATTTTCAACATTTGCTATAATTGAGTTCCAAAGCAAAGTTCCGGTTGATAGCTGTGTGTTTTGTGTATTGTTAAATACTAATGTATTATGTAGTATGTATTATTACCATTATGTAACCATCTTATAATTATAATTATAATTATAATTATAAGAAATTTTATATCAGCTTCTAATTTAATGTGAGATTTGCAAGCCTTTTCCAATTTCCTAAAGGTATCAACAGCTACATGATTGATTTTTTAAAGACTATTCTAGAGTAGAAAAGAACAACTGCTTTCTGTACTTTTAATCTAATATTTCGCCTGGCCACTTCAGGCATCATCAGAGACGAGTTCTAGACTAATTTAACAAATGATGAAACAAAATAAATGTTATTTAAATTTAAGAATATAAATGTGAAGTAACAAATTAAAGTTTTATAACTAACGTTAAATCTAAAATCCTTAAGTAATAATTATATCAATAGAGAGATTCTAACTAGCCAAACCTAAAAAATGTTTTAAAATTTTTCCATTTTATTATTTTTGATGTTGATAATTGGCTTGTGCTTTTTTTATTAAGAGGGACTCAGCAGGCCTCAATTCAAAAAAAATTTCCTGTTCAGTGTAATATGTTGAAATTAGAAATGTCGAGATTGGGTCTAGGGGTTCCGTGATCGTTTTTCAAGTGTTCATAGATCTTACTAGGCCTGTATCTATGTTGTGACACACGAAGTTTGAGAGAATTAGTAGTATACCCAATGTAAGAGGCATTACAGTCATCTTTATTACAGTGAAATTGGTATACTACATGATTCACGTTTTCCTTAGTCCCACAAGTTCTATCAGAAAACATAGAAGAAAGTTTCAATGGCTTATAGTAACATCTAAGTTTTATTTCTTTAGCGTTAGATTTGGACTTGATGTGATATTGAATTATTTTCCTTAAAGGGAGTCTGTACTCGAAATTACAGTTTCTTTCAATCGTGAAATGAGAACTTTTTATTTATTGAGGAACTATTACTTTATATATTTCTGTTTATTTCGTTTCAATAGACTTGCTGGTTTGGGATTTATGGGGGGGGAGTGGGCAAATTCTGAATTTTTACTGTTTCAACTGAAAACCATATAAAAACTTTATTTTTAAGATATTTTAATAATTTTTTTACGAAAGTTCTAGAATCAGGGTGTGGTCAAAAAGATATAATCATTTGCCTTTGAAATTCAATTAAAAAAAAATGGTAACTTCAAATATTCAATTTGAATTTCATAATTTCAAAAAAAAAATTCAAGGTCATCACTTCAATCTTGTCTGACACCAACCCACGTTTTTCAATCTGAATAAAACTTCGTACGAATCTTCTCCTATATGTATATAAATGTCCTGGAAATTTTTAACGCAATAGACTTGCTCGTTTTTTTTTTAGCGATTTTTTTTTGTCAGCTGATATGGAAAAAAAGTGAATTTTGAGAAAAACGCCTATAAAGATTTTGAATGATTTTTTTCTTTTTTCCAGAAAGTAAAAGATATTACGCACCTCACCTCACCTAAATAAGCGAACCACAAGCCGCAGTAACAGTTTTTATTCTCACCGCACCGCACTGCACCGCACTGCACCGCACCGCACCACACCGCACCGCACTGCACCAACTCCGTATCTATTTCAAAATAGTTGAGCTCCGACTTTGCGGAAATATTTTTACTTTCCAAAAAATTATCTTAAAAAATTTATGCTCCAGCTCCGGCTCCAACTCCGGTTATGGCTCCGGCTCCGGCTCCGGCTCCGACTCTGGTTCCGGCTCCGATTCCGGGTCCGGGTCCGACTCCAGCTCCTTTTCAAAATTGTTCAGCTCCAACTTTAAAGAATTACTTTCAACTGCAAAAAAAATTGTTCTTCAGCTTCCCTGCGGCTGCGGCTCCGGCTGCGGCTCCGGCTCCGGCTCCGGCTCCGGCTCCGGCTCCGGCTCCGGCTCCGGCTCCGACTCAGCTCCGACTTCGTTTCCATTTCAGAATAGTTCAGCTCCGACTTTACAACATTTTAACCTGCAAAAACAATTTCTTTAACAAAATTTATACTTTACCTCCGGCTCGGCTCCGGCTCCAGCTCCGGCTCCGGCTCCGGCTCCTTTTCAAAATTGTTCATTTCAAACTTTGTTGAATTACTTTCATTTGCAAAAAAATTTCTTGAAAAAAATTTGTTTTTCAGATCCGCCTCCGGCTTGGGCTCCGACTCCGGCTCCGGCTCCGGCTCCGGCTCCGGCTCCGGCTCCGGCTCCGGCTCCGACTCTTGCTATTATTTCATCTCATTTCAGAATAGTTCAGGCTCCGACCTTGCAGAAGTATTTTTATCTAAAAAAGAAAAATTTCTTAAAAAAATTTCTATATCCCCCGGCTCCGGTTCCGCCTCCGGCTCAGCACCTCCTCCTTTTTCAAAATTGTTCAGCTCCAACTTTGTAGAATCACTTTCATCTGCAAAAAAAATCTTGAAAAAAATTTGTTTTTCAGATCCGCCTCCGGCTAAGGCTCCGACTCCGGCTCCAGCTTCAGCTCCGGCTTCAGCTCCGACTTCGTTTCACATTTCAGAATAGTTCAGCTCCGACTTTGCAGAAGTATTTTTACCTGCAAAAACATTTTCTTTATAAAAAAAGTTATACTTTGGCTCCACCTTCGGCTCCGATTCGACCTCGGGCTCGGTTCCAGCTCAGGCTGATTGTAGTAAAGAACAGTTCGGCTCTGACTTTGCAGAAGTAGTTTACTTGCAAAAACAATTTTTTAAAAAAAAAAATTATACTTGGCTCCGGCTCCGACTCCGGCTCCGACTTTGGCTCCGACTCGGCTCCTTTCAAAATTGTTCAGCTCCAACTTTCATAAGGATTTGTCACATGCACAATTAATACAATATTGTTTTTCTCAACTCCGATTC
>JABUQX010132565.1:0-17500 GCA_015478945.1 Trachelipus rathkii | reverse complement strand
TATATATATATATATATATATATATATATATATATATATATAAACTTTGCCTACACAAGTGTATTCTTCCATATACGCCATTGATTATATATATATATATATATATATATATATATATATATAATATATATATATATATATATATATATATATATATATATATACTCTTCATACTATATATATATATATATATATATATATATATTCTTTGCTGAGTTGGTCTTCAACATAGTTTTCTTTGTTTACTAAAATTGTAGTAGAGTTTAACTTTATAGCCCAATATGGCAACCTCAAAAAATTTTTTTCCCAAGGTGTTTGGCTATGTAAACTTTTACGCTAATGTTTAACCATATATATATATATATATATATATATATATATATATATATATATATATATATATATATATATATATATATATATATATATATATATATATATATTTTTGCTATATATATATATATATATGACCTATTTGCAATTCTTTTACGTCTCCGGCTTATCGGCAGGAATTTTGAATAACCTTAATTAATAATTATTTTTAACAATGAAATTGCGGTTTTATTACCTGTATGGAATATAATTTATATATCTAAGATGCAATCTGTTTAGACGGATAATCTTAAGGGCGTGTTAGGTGTCAGAAGAACTGAAAAAATGAGTAATTAACGTGCTCAAGAATTGTGTGGTGTGAAGAAAAGCCAAAATAAGAGAATAAACAAGAGTGTATAGAGATGGTTTGGCTAAATGGAATGGATAAAGGATAATCTGTTGGTTAATCGGATGTATTGTGGTGTGTGTGCTAAGAATCGACCGGCTTGGAGACCAAAGAAAAAGTGAATTGAGTTAATATAAGAATGTCTGAAGAAAAGGAATGTGAATTTGGCAGAGGCGAGAAAAAAAGTGCATAAGAGGAGTGGATGGCGGGGTTTTGCGAGAGGGTATGGTTGTGTGCCTGACCCAGGGAAAGAACACCATATTGATGAGATAAAACAATGAGAGACCTGCGCGGTCTTGTCAAGCCCTAGGGTTAATTTTTTTGCTGAGACGAGCTCTCACTTAAGGGTATGGAAATAATGGTAAGAAGGGGGCCTTCCTTTGGACTTAGGTTATGCTCTTCTACTTAACTGTCCTATTTTCCGTGCATGTTATCCACCCTTACCCAACATCTAGAGGAAAAACAAGAGGATATATATATATATATATATATATATATATATATATATATATATATATATATATATATATATATATATATATATATATATTTATATTATATATATATATATATATATATATATATATATACTGCTATATACTCACCTCATAACTATATCTATGGGAGGTAAATATGATAATATATATATATATATATATATATATACTACTATACTATATATATATATATATATATGTGCATGTTATGCACCCTTACCCAATATCTAGAGGAAAAACAAGGGAGGATATATATATATATATATATATATATATATATATATATATATATATATATATATATATATATATAAAAGTATTTACTCACTACTGCTATACTATATATATATATATATAGCAATAACATATATATATATATATATAACCATATATATACGCCTGTACTACTGCCAGCAACAGCAGCATATAACGTATATACTATATGCTCAACTCAGCAACAAAACCTAGATGTATATATATATATATATATATATATATATATATATATATATATAGGTACAGTATAGTAGCGCGTATACTCGCAGTAATGAAATTACCTCCCATTTGGCTTACGGTATGTAGGATCTCAAATAGCATTCTAGGGTCTTATGGTTCGTCTTTCTGTGTCGCTTTCATATCCACACTCAACCACTAGGCAACATCTTACAGACACCACCTTTATCCACATATCATATACACATACTTATATCCACATCCTACTTCTAGACAACATCTTACAAACATCCCTATGTGTTGGGGAGAAAGAATTGCCCATATCGTATGTCCTGCGTGTCGTAGAAAGCGACTAAAGGGACAGTGGTAGTTGTGTTGGCTGCCCAATACCACTTATCTTTTGTCAGGAATGTTAATGCATGCCTCAGATAAGGTCATGATCGCCGTAAGCGACCTTCTATCTTTCGGTGAAAAATGTATGAATCGTTTGGGTACATGGAAAGTCATCGGAATAAATGTTGAGGAGAAGAGAAAAGAGTAGATAGATGTATTTAGAAAGGGCAAATTTGATCTGCTCGCTGTGACTGAAACAAAGATGAAAGGAAATGGTGAGAATGAGTGGTGTGGTGTGAAATATGAATGTGCTGGTATGGAAAGGAATGAGAGTTGGAGAGGAGTTGCAATTCTGATGAATTACTTGTAGTACAGAGCTATGATAAATTTTGTGTTTGTGAGTACGTGGATTCTAATGGTTAAATTTAACTTTGAAAAGGTATGTGCGGTTGTGACATATGGTCCATCTGAGGGTAATGTTGAAGAGAGTGTGATTTTCTGGGAAAACTTGAATGATGTTTAGGATGAGGTGAGTAAGAGCTTCAGATTGATTGTGTTGGGTGATCTAAATGGTGGGATAGGTGATTAAAAAGGATGGTATAACATTATAACATGTGGCTTTTGGGTGTCGGAAGAAAATGAGAATAGTAGGTATTTGATTGATTTCTATGAGGAGAGAGGTGTGTGTGCAAATAATACTTTCTTTAAACACAAGAGTATACGTAAGTATACTAAAGTTGGTGTAGGTAGAGATGGTATCGAATTGAAAAGTATGATTGATTTTGTGTTGGTGGAGATGTTGAAGTATGTGTTGGATGTTAAATCAGTGAGGAGGTTAGGAATGGGATCATCGGATCATTATGTTGTTCTATGTAAAATAAAGTTAGTGGGGGCTTGCTGGAGAGGAAGGTGATAAGTAAGGAAGTGGGTAGAATTAAGAGTGAGAAGTTTAGTGAATAAGGTAGGAAGGATAGGTATTTGAGAGCGCTTGCAAGTAAATCAATTGGATGTGAACAAGTTGAAACTGAATAAAATCTGGAAGCAAATGAAGGAAGCGGGTGTTAGTAGTGCAAAAGAAGTATGTGGACATGCTAAAGTAAGAAGTAAGAATGTTAACTACGAGTGGTGGAATGAAGAGGTGATGCAAGCTGTTAAATGTAAAAAAGAAGCGTGGCAGAATGCACTAAAACCCAATGATGAGGTTTCAAACGAAAGTTGTTTGGAATTATATAATGAGGAAAAAATAAATACTAAAAGAGGCATGCATAGGAGGAAAAAAGAGGTAAATGAACAGTCTGGAAGGTGAATGAATGGGAACTTCAAAGAGAATAAGAAGCTCTTTTGGAAGGAAGCGTGAAAGGATAAGAATGAGAATCAGGGGAATCTTCTTAGAATAATGAATAGGGATGGTGCTTTCGAAACTGATGAAATGGATGAGAAGGGAGCGTGGAGGGAACACTTCGAAAATCTGTATGACATTGACAGGTAATGAAGAGGTGATGGTGAATGTGCTTGGGTTTAATGGTGCAAGAGGAAATAGGTGTTTTGGGGATGAGGTCACTAGTAAGGAGGATGTAATGGATAGAGTGAGAAAGTTGAAGAATGGTAAATCTGCATGTATAGATGAAATTATTGGTTAAATGATTCAAAAGTGAATCATCAAATCTTTATTACCACACTATATTCAAGTAATTTCGTGAATTTTTTTTGAAATATCTTGAAAATTAAAATTTTATCTTTTTTTTCGTGGAAGAAGTTAGAAATTCAGAATTTGGAATCCTTCCCATATATTTCAAAGAACCATATGACGAATTTCGCCGAAATCACTGATTTCATATAATATCAAAGTTACTCTTCTAAAATCCACATTTTCTTAAGGATTAATAGAAAATATGATTTCGAGTAGATACTTCCCTTAAAGCACAGTTCACCAACGTATGAAAGTATACAATTTTTCTATTTTCCATACATTAAAATAAACAAAGAAGTATATTATTTAAGTTTTCCATTGGTTTTCTTTGGTGGGAGCTTTAATATCCCCGTTATTTTAAACAGCGCCCAAGTAATTACCACATTATTTTACAAATGAATAAACAAACGTTTGTTTGTCTGGTGACTGTATATATAAAGGTTAAGGTGAGGGATCAATTAAGCACATTAGTCCAGAGATAATAAAATAATCAAAATCATGACCAAACTAACGATCATATCCTCCTTCACACAGAATGTGAAAGAGACAAAGTCAAATAAAAAAAAAAGAAGAAAAAAAAAACATTTTCAAACCATATTATTGGAGTACATGTAAAGAAAAACAAGCCTTACGAGGTCTCCCTAAAGGTGGAACTATGCGACGGAAGAGTTTAGAAGAGTTAAGTTATTATATTGATTGGAGAAGGACGTAGCAATTCGACATCCTGAAATTTATTACAGAGAGTCACTGAGAGCGTAATGGTTATTATGTGTGCCTATGAACTTTGTGATTGAAATCAATCTATGTAATTAAAGCATACTCAATATAAGGGTTATCGAAACTCCTATAAATAGCAAGTAAATTTGGTGAGGTGCAGGTCATAACCAGAACACCAGCCTATTAGAAGCTTGCAACTTTAGAGGAACTAATATAAAAATACTGTATTTTCTCTGTTCCAATTCGAAATATTAGATATGAGGAAGAATTGATACCAGTTGGTTTACGTTCACCCTCCCATCAACAGTTATAAGCTGTTTTCTAGAATATTTTCAAAATGAAAGGAGTGTTGAAAACTTATGTCTTCTGCAAGAATTGTTAAGTAATAAAGTGACGGAGAGAATGTCATTAATGAAAAGTAAAAAATGTGAGAAATAGGATAAAACCCGGATGAACGGAATAACACCACTATTTATAATTTTTTTTAACAGTGAATAGTGATAATTAATGATTTTTCATGGAACAACCGGAAAGGAATCAAAATAAAGGTTATAGAGAAAACGATTGATACAAAAAGAGGGAAGTTTTGAAATTAACTCTTGCTTATCATTTACCACAACCATGATTAAATTTAAAAGTAAATGAAAATGATACTTTCGTAAGTCAAATATATAAAATATTATTGAACAAAGTGCATGAAATTCTAGATTGTTGTTCATAAATATAGAAAAGGAAGATCTATTTGATTATAATATTCATATATTTCATCAAATATTTCTTCCAAATAGAGAGGTTTTCTTTCCATTACATAAAGGTGATTAAGAGTTGTGATAATACCGAGGTGGAATTACTTTATAAAAAATTTATCCTCATAGATAATGCAAAAGACCGCAATTACCGAAAATAAAATTGTTTATATTGGATGATCATTACTTGAAAGTGACCAGCTATTGGCTGCAGAAAGAAGTCGTAGGTCATGTGCGAATAGTAATAAAAATCTATAGCTGATAAGTTTACGAAATGTGCATTAAGCCCAACAACTTCACTCCATCCAGTAAATACGATATTTTGCAGCATCAACGAAGTTAGGAACTTTTTTTTAACTTGCAGCTAGGGTAAGAAAGAATATTTCATTAACTTATATTTAATTTATAGTACATAAACAAAAAAATTAAAAAATATCTTCAAGCTATTTTTGCATACACTATGTAACATATTTTGTTCATGGGTTGCAATTATTTATTTATTTATTTATTTATTTATTTATTTATTTATTTTTGTTTTTATTTAAATAAAAATAAATTATTATTATTATTATTATTTTTTAATAATTATTAATAAAAAATTTAAATTTAATTAATTATTTTTATTATTAAATTTATTTTTTATAATTACTATTTCTTATTACGAGTATTATTATTTCATGATTGGTTTTATATTATTATTTATTATTATTATTATTATTGTTATTATTATTATTATTATTATTATTATTATTATTATTATTATTATTATTATTATTATTATTATTATTATTACGTCGAAGAATCGATTCTGAGTTGAAAATTGAATATTGAATATTGACATAGAACGATGAAATTTGATATACAGCCTTCTTATAATGTAACATCGATACAGAAGAGATAAAATCACAATACGCCCCCTTAGGTGATGGAGCTGTGCCTGCCCCAAAAACCTTGAATATTGCTGACATAGTTAGAACGATGAAATTTGATATTACAGCCTTCTCATAATGCTAAACCATCGATTTACAGAAGAGGGTAAAATCACACTACGCACCTTAGGTGATGGGCTAAGCCCCAAAACCTTGAATATTGACATTGAATGATGAAATTCGATATACAGCCTTCTTATAATGTACCCCTGTTGTAGAAGAGGTAAAATGACACAACGCCCCATGGGTGATGGGGCTGTACCCTAAAACTTTGGATATTGACATAGAACGGATGAAATTTGATATACAGCCTTTTATAATGTAACATCGATAAAGAAGAGGTAAAATCAAACTCGCCCCCTAAGTGATGGGGCTGTTGGCCACACCAAAACGCTTTAGAAGACCATTTTCAGGGAACGTAAAATTTGATATACAGCCTTCTTATAATGTAACATCCATACAGAAGAGGTAAAATCACACACTATATTGTATCTTCGATTCAGAAGAGGTGAAATAACACTAGGGCCTCATGATTTTGGGGCTGTGACCCAAAATCTTGGAAGTGGTCATAGAACGTTGAAACTTGGTATACAGCTTTCATATAAGGTTTTCGTTGTAAGAAAAGACTTTAAAAAACACTACACCCTCATGGATGTTGGGACAATGCCCTAAAATCTTGGAAATTGACATAGAACGATGAAATTGGTATATACCCAATTCGTTTAACAACAATGTTGATGTCATTATATATGTCATCGGATCTGAAGATCTCGAATATGAGGGTTATAAGCTCGTAAATAAATAGCTAAATAAATAAATAAATAAATAAATAAATAAATTAAATTTAAAAAAATTAAATCACAAAGAATAAATGTAAATAAAAACTTATAAAAAATAAAGTTAGAAAAAAAAAAAACACTTTTTATGTTTATAACTTACAAATTAACGTTTTTTACATACCCTAAAGCGGTAAATCAGTAAATCAGCAAGTCAGTAAATCAAACTACCATCCCCACCGCCCTCCTACACATCCATGATCTACTAATCTATTGATCTATTGATCTATTGATCTATTGAGTCAAGTCACATCTCAAGAATCATTATGGATAAACATAACATAAAAAAATAAGTTCTTTTTTATTCTAACCCTTGAATATATCCCTACGTTACAAAGTTTTCACATCAGTAAAGCTAACATAACATAACCTGAACTAAGAATATAATGTACAACGACAAACCTACATATTTTCTTACATACGAATAAAACTGTTAACATATAACAAAACTCCATGCACAACATCAGTAAAGTAACTAACATTGAGCCCAGAACGTAACCTACTCACACTTTTTCAAACATATCATTGTTATTATTCACATTAACATAGTAATATTTAACAAAAATATATCACACATTAACCTAATTACTAAACTAACCAACGAATATACGCTAACGCAACAAAGTTTTTACATCAATAAAGCTAACATATCATAACCTGAACTAAGAATATAATGTACAACAGCACACCTAACATACCTTAAGTATGAATAAACAGCTAACATTAACAAAGGTCCATACTTAACAATAGTAAAAAGGCAAACATAGTGTACAGAACGAATCTTAGCCCTTTTGATTTAGTAAATATTCATTTAATATAACAGTGTTGCTTTGTGTTTGTTTAATTTATTTTTATTTTTGTTAAAAAATTATTTAATTTCATATTTTAAAAATTCTTAAAAAAAAACTTTCATTTATTTCTTTAAAACTTTTTTGTTTTTACTAATTTTTTATTTTTTTTACGTACATTAAAACAGTAAAATCAGTAAATCAGTAAATCAAACCACCCCATCTGCCCCTCATCACCCACCCGTGATCTATTGATCTATCGATCTATCGATCTATCGATCTATTGATCTATTGATCTACTGACTCAAGTCATATTTTGTACAACATAACACAAAAACTTTTATTTATTTTTGTTTTATTTCTTTAAAACTTTTCTGTTTTTTCCTAAAATTTTTTTTTTGTTATTCTTTTTATGTTTATAACTTAAAAAGTTGTGTTTTGCCATCGTTCTAACCAGTGAAATCAGCCTAAATCAAACAGCGATCCCTACCCTCCCCGTCACCATTCCATCCGCGATCTATTGATCTACTGATCTATTGGTCTATTGATCTATTGATCTACTGACTCAAGTTCATATTTTGTACTACGTAACACAAAAACATCTTTATACAATAATCAACGAATATATGCTGACGTAACAAAGTTTTATTTTTTACATCAATAAAGCTAACATGTAACATAACCTGAACTTAAGAATATAATGTTGTACAATAACAAACCTAAACACAGCTCAAACCCGAATAAACGGTTAAAATTAACAGTTCCTTACTTAACGACAGTAAAGTACCTAACACAGCGTAAAAAATTGTATTTTCATACCCAGGTCTTACGAGTAATTCGTTGAGATTTCTGTATTTTCCTGTTTCACTTTAAGTTATCAGATACAAGTTGAGAAATTGTTCAAACTCCTCCCACTTTTCGAAACATTACGCAATACTTATGATTCTTGTTTGGTTCGTTTTCGAAACATTACGCTATACATTTGATTCTTGTTTGTCACAGGGTCAACACAACAAATTTATTAAAAACATTTTTATGTTTTTGCTAATGCTTTATGTTTTAGAACATTAGTATAGTAATTGTTATGAAAACCTAACAAAAGTTTATCATTACATAACCTATCTATCATACTAATCAACGAATAAATGCTAATCTATACAGGGTTGTCAAATTATCTCAGTCAGATACGCAGTAGCCAAACTTACCAATCTCACATGTTCTATCACAACTACGACAGTTAAAGGTCTTGAATGATAACATTGGTGATATTTAAAATACTTGTTAACAGTATTAAAAAACGAATAAATGCTAAACATAACAAAGTTTTTAACATCAGTAAACTTAATAGAATAAATATGTTTCTTGTAATTTTTATTTATTTAAATTTATTTTTTCAAATTTTTATTCTTATTAATTTTTGTTTATTTAAAAATATATATATTTTTAAAAAAACTTTTATAATTTATTTTTATTTTATTTTGTTTAAAAGATTTTTTTTTTCAAAAAAAAAAATTATTCTTTTTATGTTTATGACTTAAAAAATTTGCATTTTTACACACACTAAAACAGTAAATCGATAAATCAGTAAATCAAACCATCCACTCCATCCCTCCTTTCACCCTCCACCCTCCCACTTCTATTTGATTATTATTCTATTTGATTATTTTATGCATTTCGAGTATCATTTTGGAATAAACATAACATAACGTAAAATTAAGTTCTTTATACACTGCATCAACGAGTATACGAAAAACGGGGACAAAGCTTTCACCTTTAATTTAATACTAACATAACATCATCTGAACTAGGAATATAATACCCAACGACAAACCTAACATACCTTAAACACGAATAAACTACTAACATTAACGACGTTCCATACTTAACAACATTGAAGGAACTAACATAGCATACAAAAAAAAAAAAAAAACGTAACCTATTCACACATTGTCAAGCATATCCCTAAAATATAAATGTTAATTTTACATTAACATAGTGATATTTAACAAAAAATTTACCATTACCTTGTCTAATTATCATACTGTCCAATGAATATAGGCTAACGTAACAAAGTTTTTTAACATTAACAACGTAATATTTAAAAAAAATTTTATTACAACCTTGCCTAATTATCATACTGACCAACGAATAATAGCAAACATAACGTTTTATCCAAACCTAGCAAAAATAACAAAGGTTTTATCCATACACAACACAAAAATAAGTTCTTCGAATAAAATATCGTAGTAAAGCGTAATAGTTTTCTAATTCTAAATCAGTAAATCAGTAAATCAGTAAATCAAACCACCTGTCCAGGCTGTCCCCTCTCTGCCCATCCGTCCATAACCTTTTGTTCTATTGATCTATTGATTCAGGTCACATTTCATATATATGGGTTGTAAATTCATAAAGGGGTATCAGCGTTATTAGCATTATATATAGAGATGAAAAAGAAATGAAGAAAGAAAAAAGAAAAATGAAAAAGAAAAATTAAAAAAGGAAAAAAAGAAAAAATGAAAAAAGAAAGAAAAAGAAATGAAAAAAGAAAAAAGAAGAATGAAATAGAAAAAAAGAAAAAATGAAAAAAGAAAAATGAAAAAAGAAAGAAAAAAAAAGAAAAAAGAAATAAGACAAAAAAAAAGAAAAAAAATGAAAAAGAAAAAAGAAAAAATACAAAGAAAAAAAGAAAGAAACAAAAAAAATGAAAAAGAAAAAAGGAAAATAAAAAAGAAAAAAAATATGAAGAATAAGAAAAAGAAAAAAAGAAGTTAACTAACATAGCGTACAAAATCATAACCTATTCATATTTTTTTCAATCATTTCTCTAGCATATCAATGTTAATTTTACATTGATACAAAGTTTTCACATCAATAAAGCTAACATAGCATAACCCGAACTAAGAAAATAATGTACAACGACAAACCTAACACAACTTACACAGCCCAAAGGGCTTTGCCCTTACGTAACCGCTTACACCCTCCTTCGTGGTACCCCGAGATAGGTCTTCATGCATTTTATTGGAGGTGATCTCCAAGTAGTGCTTACAGTTCTGCCAAATCGCCTCTGTATGATGCGCTGTTGCGAAACCTATCAGTTTGTCTATAGTAAGGCTTGAAATTGTTATACTTTGTTAATGTCTACAGTTTATTCACGCTTAATGTATGTCGGGTATGCTGTGGTACTATATGTTTTTAGTTCAGGAAAATATTAGGTTTAGCGTTTATTCGTTTTGATCGTGTATTGATTATAGGTTTATTTTATGATGCTTGACATTGAATTTTTTGCTGATGTCTACGTTTATTCATAGTTCAAAATGATGTTATATTTGATATACATGACACTTTGATGAATGTAGTATCATTTAATAGTTCAAGATGAGGTATCTTTGAAAGTTTGGACACTTTGTTAAAGAATTTTGTTAGATAATGCTGCTTTATCTGTCGATGTTATGATTGAAAAACCAGTATAGGTTGAGTTTTGCTGTAAGATGAGGGATAGTTTGAGAACTTATTCATAGGTCCAAATGTTATTCGTAGATCCTGATGTTAGTATCTCATGTAGGTTTTCACCCTTGTAAGTGTTAGATATGTTAGGCTATGTTTAATTGCTGTTACGTTTTTGTTAAACATTACTATGACAATGTAAAATTAAAACTGCCGGCTTTGTTTAGAGAAAAATAATAAGTTTCCCAAAATATTACTGTGCTTAAACTGCACGATGATGTAACTGTTAGAAACGCTGAGCATTAGGCGTAAAGTTTTTGCCTGGGGACAATGTTTAGGTTTTGCTCGAGAATTTTGCTAATGATCTATACGTTATTCTAGTTCAAAATGATGTTTTATTCGATATGAGTGATACTTTGATGAATGTAGTGTCAGTTCATAGTTCATGATGCTGGTATGTTTGATAGATTGGTCACTTTGTTAAGGGATTTTGTTAGATAAATAATATGGCATTAGCTGTTGCTGATATGTTGGAAAAGTGGGGATACATTGAGTTTTTATGTCCTTGTTAGCTACTTACCTTTGATAAGTTGGGGAAATTTGCGTGAATGTTAACAGATTATTCATACGTGAAGTATGTTAGTTTTGTTCGTTAAGATGTGCATTTATAATTTCTTTAGTTACAGGTTATGATATGTTAGCTTTATTAATGTGTAAACTTTGTTACCTTAACATATACTCGTGACGTCTGTATGTATAAATAGGTAAGGTAATTGCCTAAATGTTTGTTAAATATTTACTATGTTAAGATAAAAAATTCCAAAGACCTGATTGCAGATGCCGTTTGAAAAAGTTTGAACAGGTTACGTTCTGTATGCAATCTTAGTTACTTTACTGCTGTTAAAGTATGGAACTTTTGCTGAATGTTGACTGCTTATTCGAACGCTAAGGTATGTTAGGTTTGTCGTTGTACGTTAAATTCTTAGTTTAGTTATGTTATGTTTAGCTTTATTTAATGCTGAACTTTTGTTACCGTTACGTATATTCGTTGGAGTCAGTGCTATAAAGAACTTATTTTAATGTTATGTTTATCCAAAATGATACTCGAAATATGATTTGAATCGATAGAGCAATAGATCATGGAAGGGTGGGTGGAGTGGGGAGTTGAGGGATGGATGGTTGATTTTAGCTGATTTATAGATTTACAGCCTTTGTTAAAATCAGTAAATATTACACTTTACTATTGATATTTTATTCAAAGAACTTGCTTTTATGTTATTGTTTGGATAAAACTTTGCTTATTTTTTATGTTATGTTTGGGATAAAAACTTTGTTATGTTTACAATTATTCGTTGGGATTTTATGATATTTAATGTTATGATGAAATTTCTGCTAAATTTTTACTATGTGTTTAAATGATAAAAAACTTTTACGTTAGCTTTATATTCGTTGTCAGTATGATAATTAGACAGGGTTTAATCGCTAAATTTTTTTGTTAAATATTAACGTTAATGTATAATTAACATTGATATGTTAGAGTTACGCTTTGTATGCTGTGATAGGTACTTTACTATTGTTAAGTATGGAAACTTTGTTAATGTTAGTAGTTATTCGTCGCGTAAGTTGTGTTGGTTTGTCGTTGTACATTATATTCTTAGTTCTGGTAATGCTATGTTAGCTTTATTAATGTGAAAACAATGTTACGTTTGCATAAGTATCGTTTGTTTAGTATTATTAAAAACATTTGTTATGTTTAATCCTAAATTGATACTTCGTTAATGTGACGTGAAACAATAGATTACAAGATAATGGGAAGGGCGCGGTGGGAAGGGAGGGAGGGATGGGTTGGTTTGAATTTATCTGATTTACTGATTTACTGCCTTTTTAAGATTTGGTAAACTATTACACTACTACGATATTTTATTCAAAGAACTTATTTTTTATGTTATTTGCTAAATGATAAAACTTTGTTAAATGTTACTATTATTTGTTAGGGATTATGATAGTTAGGTAAAGTTATGATAAATTTTTGTTTTAAATATTGGCATATGTTAATGTAAGAAACTTGTTCGTTAGCATTATATTCGCTGTCTGTATGGATAATTAGGCAAGGATATGATAAATTTTTTTGTTAAATATTTAATTTTTATGCAATCTAAATTCAAAGTTTATTTGTGAGACTTTTCTGCCTCGAAAAGTATGTAATAGGTACGTTTTTTTGCATGCCAATGTTAATTACTTATACTGCCGTGTTAAGTGTGAACTTTGTTAATGTTAACATTTATTCATAGCGTTAAGTTGTGTTAGTTTGTCGTTGTTACATTATTTTCTTAGTTCGGGTTATGCTATGTTAGCTTTATTGATGTCAAAACTTTGTATGAATGTAAAAATAACATTGATATGCTAGAGAAATGATTGAAAAAGTATGAATAGGTTACGTTTGTACGCTTTGTAGGTTACTTTCTTTTTCTTTTTTCTTTTTTCATTTTTTTTCTTTTTTTTTTTCTTACTTTTTTTTCTTTCTTTTTTCTTTTTCTTTTTTCATTTTTTCTTTTTTTTCGCTCCTTCATTTTTCTTTTTTCTTTTTTCATTTCTTTTTCTTTCTTTTTTCATTTTTCTTTTTTCATTTTTTTCTTTCTTTTTTTCTTTTTCTTTTTCTTTTTTTAATTTTCTTTTTTCTTTCTTCATTTCCTTTTCATCTCTCTATATAATGCTAATAACTCTGATACCTCTTTATGAATTTACAACCCATATATATAAATGAAATGTGACCTGAATTAATAGATCAATTGAACAAAAGGTTATGGGCGGATGGGCAGAAAGGGGACAGCCTGGGCAGGTGGTTTGATTTACTGATTTACTGATTTAATGATTTAAAATCAGTAAACTATTACGCTTTACTACGATATTTTATTCGAAGAACTTATTTTTGTGTTATTATGTCAGAATAAAACTTTGTTATTTTTATGTTAGCGTTTGGTTAAAACGCTTATGCTTTCCCAATTATTCGGATTGGTTCAGTATAGATTATTACTCGGTAAGGTTGTGATAAAATTTTTGTTAATATTACGATGTTAATATAAAAAACTTTGTTACGTTAGCCTATATTCATTGGACAGTATGATAATTAGACAAGGTTATGGTAAATTTGTTGTTAAATATCACCATGTTAATGTAAAATTAACATCTATATGTTAGAGATATGCTTGACAATGTGTGAATAGGTTACGTTTTTTTTGTATGCTATGTTAGTTTCTTCAATGTTGCTTAAGTATGGAACGTCGTTAATGTTAGCAGTTTTTATTCGTGTTTAAGGTATGTTAGGTTTGTCGTATTACAATATTATATTCCTAGTTCAGATGATGCTATGTTAGCTTTATTTAAGTTGAAACTTGTGTCACGTTAGCGTATACTCGTTGATCAGTGGTGAATAAAGAACTTAATTTTACGTTAGGTTATTTTTATCCAAAATGATACACGATGGATAACTTGAGACAATAGAATAATAGATCATAGAAGTGGTGAGGGTGGAGGGTGAAAGGAGGGATGGGGTGGGTGGTTTGATTTACTAATATATCGATTTATTGTTTTAGTGTGTAAAAAGGCAAATTTTTTAAGTTATAAACATAAAAAGAATAAAAAAAAATTTTAAAAAAAAATATTTTAAACAAAATAAAATAAAAATAAATAATAAAAGTTTTTTTATAAAAATATTATATTTTTGAATAAACAAAAATTTAAAAGAATAAGAATAATAAAAAAAGAATTTAAATTAAATAAAAATTAACAAATAAAACATAATATTCTGTTAGCTTTAATGATGTTTAAAACTTTGTTATGTTAGCATTTATGCGTAATTCAATTTGTTAATTAGGTTATGATATAATAAATATCACTATGTTAATATTAAATTAACATTGGTATGTCGTAGTTGTGATAGAACATGTGAGATTGGTAAGTTTGGCTACTGCGTATCTGACTGAGATATTTTGACAACCCTGATATTACGATTAGCATTTATTCGTGATATAAGTATGAGTAATTGGTTATGTTCATTGATAAATTTTTTGTTAGGTTTTCTTAAAAATTTACTATGCTAATGTCATAAAACATTAAAGACATTAGCAAAAACATAAAATGTTTTTAAAAATTGTTACCTGAGGAATATAAAGTACAAAAACCTGAGGAATACAAAGTGCAAAAACCAGAGGAATACAAAGTACAAAAACCTGAGGAATACAAAGTACAAAACCTGAGGAATACAAAGTACAAAAACCTGAAGAATACAAAGTGCAAAAACATGGGAAATACAAAATACAAAAACCTGAGGAATACAAAGTACAAAAACCTGAGGAATAAAAAGTACAATTTTTTTACGCTGCTGTTAGGTGTACTTTACTGTCGTTCAGCTACGGAACTTTGTTAATTTAACCGTGTATTCGCGTTTGAGGCTGTGTTTAGGTTTCGCTATTGTTAGCTTTATTGATGTGGTTAAAAAAATTAAAACTTTTTACGTCAGCATATATTCGTGGGTCAGTATATAAAGACCTTGTTTTTGAATGTGCTTATGTTTATACAAAATATGATTGAGTCAGTAGATCACTTAGCATCAATAGGATCACGGATTGGAATGGGGTGCGGGAGCGTTAAGGAGATAGGCCTTCTATACTTTACAGAATGAGCAGATTTAGATGATGTAAAACACAACTTTTTTTAAGTTATAAAAATAAAAAGAATGATAAATTTTTTTTTTTAGTAAAAAACATGAAAAGTATTTAAAGAAATTAAATAAAAGCTTTTGTGTTATTGTTATACAAAATATGACTTGAGTAAGTAGATCAATAGACTAATTAGATCGATAGATCAATAGATCAATAGATCAAGGTGGGTGTGGAGGGGCAGACTGATTAACTGCTTTACAATTTACTGATTTACTGTTTTCGTGTTATTTGTTATAAAAAATAAAAAATTTCTTAAAAACAAAAAAATTATAAAAAAAAAAATAAAAGTTTTTTTTTAAAGATTTTTTTTAAAAAAAAAAAAAAACTTGAAAACTAAATAATTTTTTAACAAAAATTTAAAATAAAAATTTAAACAAACACAAAGGAACACTGTTTTAGATTAATGAATATTTATAAATCAAAAGGCTATTTGATTCGTTCGACGCCATATGTTAAGGCCTTTTTGCCTATTGTTACAGTAGACCTTTGCTTAATGCCCAGCTGTTATTCAGTACTTAAGTATTGTTAGGTTTGTGCTGTCTTGCCTACATTATATATCTTAGTTTCAGGTTATTGATTATGTTAGCATTATGTGATATGTAAAAAAAAACTTTGTTGCGTTAGGCGTTACATTCGTTGGTTTGTATATAATTAGTCAATGTTATGATAAGATTTTTGTTAAATATTACTAACATTGATATGAATAATAACAATGATATGTTTGAAAAAAAGTGTGTGTACGGGTTTCATTTCAGGGCTGAATGCTCATTAAAATTAACAAAAAGTGGATGCATGGGTTTTTTTGTTAAATGCCCTAACAGTTTATTCGGTATGTAAGATTTATATTAGTTAGGTTTGTCGTTGTACATGTTTTTCTTAGTTCATAGTTGATGTATGTTAGCCTTTTACTGATTTGAAAACTTTGTTACGTAGGGATATATTCAAGGGTTAGTATAAAAAAGAGCTTATTTTTTTTGTTATGTTCATCCATAATGATACTCGAGATGTGACTTGACTCAATAGATCAATAGATCAATAGATTAAGTAGATTCATGGATGTGTAGAAGGGCGGTGGGTGAATGTAGTTTAATTTACTGCACTTCCTGATTACTGATTTATCGCTTTAGGGTATGTAAAAAACGTAAATTTGTAAGTTATAAACATAAAAAGAATAATTTTATTTTTTATTTTTTTTCTAACTTTATTTTTTATGTTTTTAATTTACATTTATACTTTGTTTATTTTTTTTTTTAATTTAATTTTTTTTATTTATTTATTTATTTATTTATTTATTTATTTATTTATTTATTTATTAATTTATTTATTTATTTATTTATTTATTTATTTATTTATTTATTTAGTTAGTTATTGTTTACGAACTTACAATCCTCATATTTGAGATCTAAGATTCCGATAACATATTAATAAGGACATCAACATTGTTGTTATACGAATTGGCTATATACCAAATTTCATCGTTCTATGTAAATTTCCAAGATTTTAGGGCATAGTCCCAACATCATGAGGGTGTAGTGTTATTTTACCTCTTCTACAACGAAAACACCTTATATGAAAGCTGTATAACAAGTTTCAACGTTCTATGACGACTTCCAAGATTTTGGGTCACA
>JABUQX010132563.1:0-37795 GCA_015478945.1 Trachelipus rathkii | reverse complement strand
TATATCATAATACTATATACTGTTTTCTAATTGACCGCTCTACTGACAAACAAAGCCACACAAACGCAAAGATTAATATGCTTGGAATTATCCATCTAAAGACGAATAAACGTTGGTATATAACGTATGCCCAATATAATTACTGTGAGAGAACCAGAAGACACAGTGTTTGTGAAACAAACTCGGTGGTACATGATATAAATAGCGAGAATAATAGGCAGGTGAAAAAGTTAAACGTAGTGTAAATAGATGAACCAAACGTATTGGCCAAACTGGAAAAAACGAAATAAAGGAAAGTTAAGGTTAAATTCAGACGGAAAGCGTTTTGAGGTACTCGAAAGTAAAATCTTCACAGTAAATGCTTTTAGTCCTCCTTCAATAATAATAACCTTACCAGAATGAGGAACAATTTTAAAGTTATTTTTGAAAACAATTACGTAAAAGCCAAAACAACCACAAATTAATTACTAAGATTAACGAAAATTTGGTTAAGCAAGTAAAATTGATCATAAAAAAAAAAAGATTATTATGTCAATCACTGCTCACCCGTAAATCACTCAATAACTCCTTATATACGCAGTTAACCGTAGGTGCGCAGAGCCAAAATAAAAACGAGGTGTAGGGCCCCTAAAGAACTAAAATAACCTAATACTCAATATAATGATATATATATTATATATATAAGTAGAACTATAATAATACCATAGATAGTAATATAATATACTAGTTACTAAAGAGCCATGATATATATAATTACCATAAAGCTATAAATATAAATACTTAGTACTATATATATATACTATAATAATAATTAATATATATAACGCCTCGTGACCTAACTAAATATATAAGAAATAATATAGTTATAAATTAATAAAAAGTTTACCATAAATAAAAAGAAAACTAACCCTTCCATTGAATAAAACGCAATGAAAAAATTATAGAATGAAAACTTAGCTTCCTAAATAATAATGGAAAAGAAAATAGAATCTGATTACAATAGCAAGAAGATACAAGAAAATCACAAATATGAAAGAGAGAAAGGAGTTAACCAAGGAATAAAGAACAATACTGGTTAATTTATATTTAAAATACATAAATTTAATATCAAACTAAAGCCGCAAAGAATGCAAGGATCCTCAGGGGTCTCTAAGACGAAACGCGGACGCCCCCCTCGTCCCTCGTACGTATCGAAGAACAAACACTTAAAAACATATCGTGTCTAGAATTTGCCTCACAACTGCCCAGTTCACAACAATGTCACTCTTCGTTTAGCCCCGATCTAGGACATAGTATTCCTACTCTTTTACACTCGGCGGCGCCGGGGCCGCCGGCCCGCCCCGCTTGCGATAAAAAATGGATGTCACCTTTCCCACGATACTCTTACTTAATTCAAAAACGTCACATCATTTACTCGATACAACAGTTCACCGCAGCGCACACTGCACGTAGGCGGCTATAATTAACAATCTCATTAACTTAATGATTTAAGGTAAGAGTTATGCGTTAATTTTAGCTACTGTACTCATCTTTAAGATTCAAAAAAAGACCCTTAAATTATCTATATTATTCACCCTTTAATAGCACCACAAGAATAACATATAAACCGCTCTTATTTACTCGCAGCACTCTGATACCTTTGCAACTTTATGGACAATTTTGTCTCCGTATTAATAGATCTAATAAGACCATCCCACGGCACCGCAAATATCATAACATCGTTTTAACAGTGCCCCCCCCATAAGAATATTCCATTACTCTGTAATAATATTATACGTTAAAAGTTGAAATGCTTAAAATTTTAAATTCAAATCACCCGTATCTTAAAGGTTCCCCGCAAGCATTTTTGTTTATATCTCTCTAGTACAATCTACACCATGCAACCCAACATTATATCAATTTAAATTGCGTTCCTCATGAAATCTACTTATGCTGAGACATGAAATCCCCCGACAGTACTAAGTTTAACATAAAATACCCTACGCGCCGCCCCATACTCACGACAATACCGCCTAATACGTAGAATCATCTTTACCTACCGGCCTATCTCACTCAGTAACATATACACGATACTTATGCCATCAATAGTATACGCCCATAACCCACATATTATAATATTGGTACTCCCCCCATAGTATACCTATACGGTATAGACCATATATACCGCATAACTACTATAGATATAAACGTCAGCAAATTACTAACAACGCTCTATAAACTACCTCCTCTAATCACAATCACAAGCACTCTATAGTACCTCACTCACCCCTATATCAATAGTAACTACGCGATATATCACTCACCCATAAACCATCCCCTACCTACGGCTATACTCTACTCACTAGCGATACCTCCCCTATAATATAACTCCTAACACCATCACCTAAGCCCTCAGCGCCACCCACCGAACACAGCCGATAATAATAGAATCATAGCTCTAATTACCGTATAAATAGTATAATAATAATTATAATAATATACAGTATAATATTATAATACATATATAATATATATAGGTATATAATATTAATATAATACTATATATATAGTAATAGTTATATAATATATCTATATAATATACGATAAAGCTATAATATATATAATATACTATATGAGTAAGATGTGAACATATACTAACATGCAGACTTTTGCTAACTATACTAGTCCCTAACCCCGCCCTAGCTCATAGTACTACTATAAATAATAATATGAATATATATAGAAATATATACGTATATATAGCCCTACCCCTAACCCTAATATATAGCATTATCGAGATAAATATCTTTAAGATTTGAATCAGTGTATATATTTTCTGAAAAAATCAATATCTAAGACATTCAATAAAGAATATACACTGATTCAAAATCTAGATATTTGACCAGTATATATGCACTATATTATACCCCCTATATGTCACCTAACTGTATAGACTTAGTATATATATAGTAATAAGTATAATATAATAGGCCATGAATAGAAATATATATATATGAATTACAGCCATAACTGATCACCTAAATATGTTCTAACGTATAATTTGGAGAAGACTGTCATGAGTCGCACTTCGAGATCCATACCCAAGTATTATAAAATATAGACTCTGTGTGGTTGATTTTTGCGTTATATATTATATATATATAGGTAATATATATATAATCCTAAATAGTATTATTATAAATAGTATCTAGGGAAATGAAAATAGTAAATACTCATATATAATAGTACCCTAATAGTAGTATTAAGTAGTATGTATATGGAAATAGACCAAATATATATATATATACCCAAATATACCATTTCGGTATATATACCTTTAGGGGTAGATATAAATATATAAGTAAATACTATATTATAATATAGCAATATAGTATAATAGCTTAGAGTGTATATACTACAATAGATATATATATGAGCATAGTAGTAGTATAAATATAGCCAACCGTCAAATATCTAATGTTACACTACTTCAGGTAACTTCAAATTCAAATCTTACTATATGGTACAGATATCTAGAAAAATTTTGAGTCAGGGTAAATTTTCTGAAAAAAAATTATCTATGAGCATTCAACAGAATTTTCTAAGTTCAGATAACCAGTTACAGTTAATTAAAGTAATGTCTAAAGGAGAAATCCTATGTAGATGCAAGCTCTTGGAATTTATGCAGCAAGCTTGACCACACCACACAATTTCTTAAAAAAAAGTGTAAACTTAACTTTCTAAAAAATTCGAGGATTTGATCAAAGACTTCAGACACAATTGTTTTCCGTCTAAAGTTTATAAAGCTGATTCAAGAATATAGATAATACCATATATATATATATATATATATCATATATATATATAGTATATATATATATTATAGATATTAATAGATATAGTATAGTATAATACTTATAAGTATTAAAAATCTCTGTGTTAAATCTATATACTATGATTATGAGAGTACAAATATAGAAGCGGTATATAATAAAATAGTTATCCTAAATAATCTATACTTAAAATCGATAAGGTAAAAGTCAATGATACTAATGTATATGAATGCATATCACTAATACATATTGAGAATAATATATATAGGAGATATAGTATCATAAATATAAATAAATACTATATAAATATTAGAATATATTATATAGGAATATATACATAGATACCTATTATATATATATGTATATTAGTATTATTTGGATGTAAATTTTGACATCACGAGAAATAAGCGGGGATGTGACCGGATAATGTCGTAAGCGGATCCGAACGGATTCGCAGATGGGATGAATGACGAAGGTCGGGATTTTCGTAACAATCCGCAGCGCTATGAGGGGATACGGAGGCGGATGTTTCCCCAGCACAAAAATAATATCATATTATATATACCATGATATGAAGATTACCAATAGAATGGCAAAAGTATGACCAAGGTAGTAAGCGCTATAATTAAGTAAAATAGGAATATTATATAATGTACCTATATACTAATTACTATTATGAATCAGATAATAGAGTAAGTATATATCCCAATATAGGGTAAGTAGCGTAAATATATATTCATATAAATACATATATATAATTAATATAACATATATATATCTATAGAGATATGTATATATATAGGACCTTAGTAGTATGGTGATATAAACTGATAGCGAGTTTTGGCCTTTCAATGAGGTTGAAAGTTCCGTTCCCAGGATGCTGGACGGAGAACCCAACTCGGAGCTTTTCGCTGCCCCACCATCTGTTACTGTCCCCAGACCTCATTACCCATCAGTAAAAGTGGTCCTATACAAAGATTAAAATGACTCCATTCAACCTTGGAATTCATACATTTCTAATACCCAAAATTCTATCATGAGAAAAAATTATGCTTCAAAAATAAAAGTTTTTGCTGCCTTCTCGACCGCAGAGAGTTGCCATACGCTCCCTCTCTCGGAAAATGCGCTGAGCTCTAGAATAATTGTTCACGTTGCAAAACTGCAAACAACCATACATTATTTGAATCTCATCTTTATGAGAATTTTTAAAAAGCAAAAGTCGGCTTTCCCTTTAATTCACAAGTAAAATAAGAAAAAGATAAATTCAAAAACACAAACAAAAACGTAGTTTATTTAACTATATGGAAACTGCAGAAATAAATATTTCGATAGTTTAGCTAATATATATAATATATATACATAAATATACCTATAGTACGTAAGAGATAGAATTTTAAGAGTAGATAGTAATAATATATATAATATAGTAGGGTATAGTATACTATAAATTCCTAAATGACAAAAAATGCAGGTGCGGCTGCGGATGCGGATTGTAGCTCGCAACGCTATTGGAATTGCGACGATGCCGGCCATGCGGATGTAGCTGAAGTAGGAATGTGGGATGCGATGACGGAATGAGGACGCCTCTTCCAGAGATTTCATTGCGATTCCCGGGATGATCAAAGTCAATGCGGATGTTACATTACTTATATAATCAAAATAGCTACTATAACCCGTGCCCTACTATATAAACCATAGCACGCGACTAATTATTATTTAGCTAAATACTATGAATAGTAGTATATACATATAGTTATATATAGTATATTACTTATATATATAAGACTATAATAGATATAATATAATAAATAGAGATATATCTATACTATATATATACGTATATAACTGATATGTACTATACTAATAACTATAGTATATATATTACAATCATACGGCACCGCTCTCATAGATTATTCCGATCTTATTAATAACCCTATAAGCCTAGCCTATACTCACCGTAATTACATCACTAGTATAACTAACAATACCCCCTAGCACTATCATAGTACGTATACTATTAGGAAATACTCAAGCCAACGCCGTTATATAGAATTCACCCCACTATAGAATATATCTTATGTGAATACAATCACAATACTATAGTGCACGCCCCCGTACTCAGAGCGTCAGTACCATAACCCCGCCCTACCAGACTGATACTATACTACACAAACCGCCGCCCCCCGCCTAATACTTCCCAGGTACCACCCTACCTACCATCGCACGCTATGTATTATACAGTAATATCGTCATACGTACACTCACCTACTACCAATATAGAATAAACTCACTATATCACACAACATAGGCATATAACTTATATATACAGTTCAGTACTCAGATATATATACATAAGAAATACGTACTACTATAACTAATACCACTACTCAAGTATACCCTATATAGTACGCAAACGTCATAACGGTAATATAATACTATATACAATATATACTGCACTCACGATAGTAATATTAAATCATACCTTCACAGCGCTCACCTATCCCATAAATCAAGTTACTATATAACTCAGCTCACACACACGCTCAGCTCAGACAAGTATAGGTACGCACTATAGTACACAAAAAGTTATACTCATATAATACAGTAAACTAACCAATACCCTATTAGGTCATCTCACAGGTACAAATACCGTCCAACCACCCGCGCAGGCTAATAGATACTCATAGGCTTATATAGCTACACAATGAATACAATCGCCACTAATAGCTATAACCTATACTATCAGAACTAATAACAGATACTGACCTATACTACTCACACTACTCACCTAATTATACGCATATAATCATACACCCCACCCCCCCTTATCTACTACCAACAAACAAGGGAACCAAACTAATGTCTAATTATGCAGTATCACAGCCCCTAGTGTATAGTACATACTCAAAATACCTATACGAAAATTGATCAAAAATACTACTCCAGCCCCTCACTAATACAGACCAGTACCCATAATAATAATAAAATTAGTAATGAAGTTAATCAAGCGTTCCCAACCTCATATATACATATATAATATAAATTATATACCCCGACATACCTTACTAACATAATAAATAATAGATAATATAGACTAACTAGACTAATAAAATAGATATTGATACAAAAATATACGTATATATAATCCTATAACGAATATTATAATATATAGTATTATATTTACTCATAAAAAATAATAAATACCCTGATCATCCTAATACATACCTAATATCCATCAACAGGGTAAGCTAAATACTCAAAGACAAACCGTATGCCTAATAATAATAGTTATACAATATATATGAGAATATCTATAAATATATATAATATAAATATAAATATATAATAATATAAATATAGATATATACTATATATATAATAATATATATATAATATATATATTGAACAAAAAAGTAATATATAATATGTAATAAACTATATATATAGTAAATTATAATAATATATAGTATAATAGTATATAATATAGTATGAATATAATATATATAAATAATAATATTATAGTACTATTGATATATATATACAAAGCAACACACTATACCCCTTATAGGTAAGTATATATAGCTAGAAGTCATTATATATATAAATAGCAGCGAAAGTGGGCCAACGTTACTCAAAAAGGAAATTCCAGTAATACGTTACCTCCGTTACCACTTGGGCAAAAAAGTATGAATATCCTCAGTTATCGTTATTCCGTTTCTCTGAAAAGGAAACAGCTAACGAAAAGTGCCATGACTCCACCGTTAACATTTGTCTATGTTTAATAATACGAACCAATTAATAATAGTAGTCATCTTATGTTAATAATATGAGCGTTTGGTGTAATTAATATAAAACATTCCTTCAACAATCTCATACTGTAGGAAATTATAATTAGTATAACAAGATTCCATACCCGCATGTAAAGAACCCGGTAGACGCATCAAGACTTAAGCCGGCCGTATTATGAATACCTACCGGCCATTTTATCTTCCTTATCCCACACAGTAAGTATCCTTCAGAAAAATCCATAACGACTGTAACGTAAATTCAAAGTTACGCTGCCACGAGTACCTTGAAGAAATTTATCCCGTAAGGAACCTGAACGTCAGGCAAAATTACTATGAAGCGCGACCACATGCTACTTCTCTAGCTCTAAGAAGTAGCTCTGAACCCAACCTTGAACTCTCCTCTAACACGATTTAGATTTAATCCGGCACCCGCGCAGAACCAGTTACTTCGGTTTTATTTTATATGTTACAAAAATGTTTAATCCGTAATTATTATATTAAAGTGTGATTTATCATGATATGATTGGCAATTCTATTATGTAAGGATGACATCTTGGGTCATTAATGAGACTTATCGAAATGATCAAGAAGAATAGCACAAAAACCACACCATAATTAGGCTCACACTACGCGGTCCGCCAACTACGACCCGGGACCTAATCTCTCAGATGTAAGGAGCGCAGATTGATACTTTTTATAATTAATACCAAATAAAATTGCGTAGGTAGGGCTCAGTTCAGCACTACCCGCAAATATGCCAACCACACACCGCAACTGGAAGTGAATAGAAAATTCGTGAACGCCAACACATCTTCAAGTGTCTCCATAAGATAATTTTTATTAAGACCATATTAGAATTAAATGTTCATTAATTTTTTTTTCTTTTTAATAGTTTACACCACAACATACATACATACAAATTCCAATTAATATAAAAATGCTACTTTATTGTGTTATAGAATGTTATCAGTCTACTTTGTGTTCAATTGGCAGTATATGGTCTCTGAACGTCAATAGAATATGATGACGTATCTTCCTACCGTTGAAAACATGTCAAGTCAAGATTACAGTAGCTCCCGATTAAAAGGAATAAGGAGTCGTGAATTTAATGACATAGCAAATAATTTTTTAAAGATTCCCAAAATCCAACTGGAGCAAAGGTTATAGAAACAAGCTAGTACGGAATCTCAATACTTGTTCCGAAAAGTGGCTTAGCCTAACAAGAACCCCTCTCCCCACCGCTTTCCACGCACTCCCTGTAACTTTCCTTGCACCACCCCACCCTTCCCCCGCTGCCAATTCTTTTGTTCCCAATGAAGGATCTATCCCTCCGCTTCCGCTTACTTTCATCCACATCATATTCACTTGCTATGATATAGCGAGAAATAAATAGAATATAAGTACTTACGGAATCTGTTTATTACGTAACCTAGGAATATATAGTAACATAGTATACCTATGATAATAATATAATATAATATTCATAATATATAACCTTATATATTTTAAAACTCATAAATTTGTGTGTACTCTGCTCACCATATGCAACAGAACTTCACACTGAAGACTGTTATCCACTCACCCAACACAACTAGACCTTTAACTCTTATTTACGTTAGCCTCAGGACATCACCTTTTACCACACCTTAGCCAAAAATCTGATAACCCCATTCCTCTAAAGAGCTACTCTTTCAGATTTGCCAACTACAAAACCAAAATACAATCTTGCACCTATAAAATAGGGTAGGGGCACGCCTCCACATCGTCTTCCATTCTCCATACTTTCTGAATACCATCCCTGCCAACCCCATTCCATACTAAATTCTTTTCATAAACCTCATCAAAATAGTTAACAAACTTGATGATATACCAAGGCAGACATGTTAACAACCATCACCTGCCTCATATCCGCTCCAAGTATTACTTAAAACCAATAACTTGAACTCCGATTTATTACTTTTACAGACACGGCTAAGTTCAGCATATCGTCATACTATATCTTGATTCCCATTTCAGTAAAGACATACCACCAAACAAAATACTATCAATATCACTCTGACCCATAAGGCTATCCCTATTAATACCTGAATAACAGCCTGGTTTCCAAATCCATTACCAAACCTAATAACAGGATTATCTCAACTTTCTATTATTCAAATTCATTACTCAATTCATTTGTATTCAAATGAAAACGCATGCTTAAATTCTTCCAACAATCCAAGTTCTTCAGTTCCCACTCGACTGCACCTCACTTCGACCAGAACGAATACAAGGCATACTATCCCATTCCCCTACAGAACAACAGCCCTCAAATTAAAATAAATGTTTCCTAATAACTATCCCGGCACGTTTCGTTTATTATCTGCCCTACACCCATCACTCCTTACTTATAAGCAACGGCTACACTATTGACAGCCTCTCCAATCTCTCGGAAATTCCATACCCTCCTATACCAAGCTCTTGCCTTACCAACACACTTATAAAAATCTTTCCTCCGGTCTCCTTATGCGATTTCACAAATCAGATAAATTCATCATAAGATACCTGCAACAAGATTCTAACCCATCCGCAATCCACATTTTCCTCCACTCTACCGCGCCCTCCACCTCACTCCTCTCTGCATGAATACATTACCTCATGCCCAACCCCTACTATATATCCCCTGCCCTCATGCCATCACTCCACAACCACTCACACACGTCTCACTATCATACGTCTTGCATTAACTGCCAATGGTATCCTAATCCACCACGCCAAATTTCTCCCGACGTGTTCCTAAACAACTCTAATCAACATTAAATTTAATAAGTAAGAAAGAACAATACCCACTGTATTCCTTATATCATGCAAGGATGACAAAACTACCTCACATTATACCAATCTACGCACTATCTAACCTACCCGGCCTATACTCTAGCTAAGGTGTATACTACCGTCTACCGATAACGTAGATACTACCCCGCGGCCGGCATACTGATACTCTCACTACCGACCCCCATATAATTATATACCGCTATATACGGTATATAGTACGAATACATGACTGATACCAATGTATGGACCCAGCTATACCTAAGCCCCCCCTCATAAGATAGCCCACTACGCGCCTTCTACTACGCCACCCCCCCCCGGATTCATATAATAAACTCAAACACTATATGCGTTGTGAACCAAAAACACATGTTTTTTTTTATAACTATTTCTGTTCCTCTTTCAAACATTCTTCCTCAATTTATATAAACCACCAAAAATAAGTTATGTTTTTATGTAAAATTCACCCTTGCTTTTTATGCCTGCCCCTAATATTAAATTATGTCTCCTCTAAAATTATACAGTAGTCACCCTCACCCACCTTCATAGGCCTAGAACTACTTGCCAAATATTAATACACATTTTACTATATAACCAGTACTAGGTATACTACATATATGACCACCCTTACATATACCAGATAATATACGACCACCGCATAGTAACCCTCAACCCCATACCCCGCTATACTTATAAACTCACTTACTCATACTATAGATAGCGCATATACTACCTACTATAAACCCCTAATTCCGTATAAATACACTAGGCATACCTGACTCAATCTATATATCCATTAGTAATACCTAACTCACCTAAATAATTATAAATAGTAAAATATCTAAGACCCCTGTAGTCACCTCAGTATACTCAAGTCTAGAGTAGCACTAAACTACCGTAACGATATATATATATATTGATTATATTATTTAGTATTTATTATCATTCTATTATTGATTTAAACTTATTTGAGCCCCCCTATCATAATATATATATACCCGCCCCGTGGACGCCCCGCCCCGCCCCGTCCTGCAATAAATATATAGTATATTAACTTTACATAATATTATTACTACCTACTAACTCAGCCGCGCCCCCCGCGCCCCCCCCAACCTACTCACTACATAGCCTCGAGGCCCCTATCTATACCAGCAAATATACCAACCCTAATTAGTACTATACTAATCTTACTCACCCGTCGCCGACCGCACATGCATCACCCTCTACCCCTACGTAGATACTTCACTAATAACGCTAATTCACTATTATATATAATAGCCTCAATATAAGTAGCCCCCACACTCAACTAATTACTACCCCCTAGTAATACTGATACTACAATATACCTAGTAACCTAAATATAAAAATATACAATATAATTATAAACAGTAGGCATTACTAACCACTATCACATATAGTATCCCCTACAAAATCACCCATACCTCAATATATATAGATGATAAATACATAGCCACCAGATTATATACCCAAGTACTAATAATTATATCAATAATATACTTAGTAATACCCTACCACCAAAGATAATCACTATAAACTACTAGATAGTATGAACCACACTGAGCTACCAGTATATTCCGACCATAATCACTATACTCGATAGCCTATTGTAGCCCACATATAACCATTACTATGTAGATAATAATATAATAATATATAATCATTTTAATAGAAATTATATATAGTTAAATAGTAATGTCTTAATAATAATATTAATAACAAGATATAAACGAATTATATCACAAAATAATATTGGAAATTGATACTGTGAATATAAATATATAACTATACCTATACCATCATATTACTATTATTATATATATAAAGAATACTATATATATATATATTCATTGAGTATCTACTATTGTACATATAACCGATCCCTCATCAGCCATTGATATTCGACCTTTCCCGTTTCCTGACCACCTCCATTACCAGGCACAGTCGAGCCCCCCGCCACCCAATTATAAGTAGTGATCTCAACAAGTACAACTTGTTCTAATCTTCGTAAACATCTTTTGCAAAAGGATCATCCCGAGCAGGCCGAATGCATGGTAGACCGCGGTCGCAATGCTACAACCAGAAGTATCGGTTACCTGTGTCGGCACGAAAATGCCTACCATTAGAGGGCAGAATTAGGTTGTCCAGTGTAAGGTCAATGTTTTGTTGGTACAGTTCTACTGTTTAAAGTCATGTGTTATCTAGCACAGAGGGATGATATATAAGGAAGATTCAAATGAAGCAAGTTTTAATATAAACACAATTGTGAAGTAAGTGGTCGATATTTATTAGTTTGGTCTAGAATTAGCATATAAGGGATAAAATTCCTGGAAGAAGTGAGTTTAGATATTATTACGTAAAGATGCTATTTAAATTATTTAAGAGGAATGTTTAGGTAGAGGTAGGCAAAGAGTTGTTATTAAAGGGAAGGTTAATATTGTATGAGCTTGCGATAAAAATAGTATTTTTTTTGCTTGTTTAAAGAGCCCACTTTGAAAAACTGAATAATGAAATAGGAGAGGTAAGAGAAAAGTTATGTATAAAGACACACGGAGGAAAATCACCATAAAAATAATTAATGGGTTGCTATAGAAAAGAGAGAACCGCAATTCTTAGAAAGCTACTGGACGAAAAACATAAAGAAGAAAGAGTGTTCTACAATTTTATGCTCGTAAAGAAGTGGAAATGGGATGAAATCAAAGCTTATAGCTAACTTGGCGTTGTACAAGTAGGTTTGCAGCGAGTGAAACAGCAAATTGAGGAGTGGGTAAGAGAGATTATTGGACCAGAAGGTTATAAAGAACCATACAAGGAAAATGGTATGGAGAATATTAGATGTAGAGAGGTTCCAATAGTGAATTTAAAATGTTAGGGTGGGATAGCGCTTGGTGAAATCACTGAATAGCCCTTGCTTTGCCTTGGCCAACAATTCAGTCCTGTACGCAGGGGGTCTGGGGGATGCAGCCCCCCCGAAATTATCGACTGAACATTTTTTCAGCAGTAAAACAAACTACAAATAGATATACAGTAGTAAGTAGATATTATATACATATATATATAATATATATAATTATAGAACAATATATAGATATTAAAAAAGCCAAATATAATAAATATAACTATATATAAATAACTATATAGATATTATAAATATATATATATATATTAATTAATTATAATATATAACATAATATATAGATATATATAATAGATAAAAATATAAATATATAATAATATACATAATATAGTAAATTACTGCAAATATATTATACATAAGGATTAATATTGTATGATCTTATTCATTAAAAAAAATCGAAAGGACAATAGGCTTACAAACTGGACACTCAAAAAAGAAAATGTGAAGAAAAATAAAGGGAAAACTTGTACCAATAAATTGAAATCTATATACTTTATGTGGCCAGCCAGCAAGTCTTGCATTTAGGGCTTCAAGTGACTCTGGACGTATTATATTATCGAATTAGAAAAATGAACGGAATATTTTTGGATTAATATTTTAGTCTCTAGGTTTCAGAGCAAATGGAGACGGGTGACCAGGTTATGAAGAACCACTTACTTCAATCGTCCAAAAATTCAATATGTATACGAGTCCGATGAAACAGAATGAAATCATACAGTACTTTAGTCAGCTTTTATTAATAAACAGTGAAGAAAGTTAAAAAAAATAATTATTTTTTCGAGAGTATTAGCGTGATAAAAGCCGGAGCCTGAGCCGAAGACAGAGACATAGTTTTAAATCATGGGGCAGGAGTCTAAGATGGAGTTTGCCAAAAAATTACCGGCTTTTACTTAACGAGAGAATTTTTATCAAGTTGTTCCGTGATGAAAAATATTCTCAGGGAAAACATGTTAAATATAAATATTTGAGAGAGAGAGAGGAACTCGGCTTACTTGGTTTAAAACTCGAAAAATTTACTAGAAAGCCAAGGATTAAGATGTATAGCCTCTTCCCAATGAGAAGCCGAACATCCGGGAGAGAGTGCAAATCTAAGTTATCTCGGACAGATGAGTATCCTACCAGTCTCATCACACAAACATGTAGAAGCAACATTGTTCTTAAAATCATATATTATACATACATATAATCTATCGGTACAAGAACAAGGGATGCAAAAAACGTCCCAATATAGGAAATTAGCATCTGCAAATAATGCCAAATTTATTTTTATAACAAGTCCGAAGCGCACAAAAACTTCTGGAGAATTGAAAATAAAGCAGTATTATCTAAGATAAAGCAAAAAATTAACAAGAGAATCAAAAGACTGTCGCTGAGACCAGCATGGTGGCCAACGAGCAAGAAGCCCAGCGATTATTCATTTTCAAAGAGACCTCTGAGCAATACGTCCTCGTTCATTAGAAGAAATAACAAAAAGGATGGGCCCCCTGAGGTGAGGATTTATACACAAGAAAAGACTACTATTAGTATGATAAATGTCAATCATGAATATTGATATTTAATTATTAGACATATATAACGGGTTTAAGTACCAAATTTCTTAGGACATTAACCTACACCTTCTACAAAGCAGTACCAGAAAAGTATACCCGATATCTGAGACAATCCTGCAGTGAAAGTAAAACGTAGTACGAAAGAACAGTTGTATCAAACACTTTTCGAAAAGAGAATAGACAACCCAATGCAGATTACAAGAGTAATATAATAGCCATATATTACACAAGCATCAGGAACGATATGCGACAGCCTTACGTATTGAAATAACCAATCCCAAAAGTACGGACAAGTATCCAGAAAAATATCTTGCAAACGCCCGTTCACATCCAGATCTCCTGCGACACTCACAACTTCGACGCAATCTCAAGTTTTTATATCCGTTTATTCGCATGACTCGGCATTCTATCGACATGACTTCGATCGATTTCTCTAGAAATCGAAACACTATCATGTTACAGCCGTTAGTACTATTTACAGAAAGAAGATAGCAAATGTACACCTTATAGCAATATGACAAAAATTCATCTAGTATATTGATTAAGAGGAGGTAGCGGTAGTAGGTTATAGTAGGTCGATAGTTATGAAATTAGTATTAGGCGGTGAATGAGGGGAGTGAGCGGGTAGTAGTATGGGTAGGGTAGTAGGTTGAGGCGTGGGGTATAGTTGAGGGGAGGGCGGCTAAGTCAGGTAGTATACAGGGTGGTAGTGGGTAGGGGGTAGGTGAGGGTAGGGGTAGGTATGTAGGAAGGTAGGGGTATATAGAGAGATGATATAGTAGGGTATGGGGGTAGGGTAGTTAGCGGGTAGGCGTAGTAGGGGGCGTAGGTAGGTATGGTAGGGTAGGCTAGGCGTAGGGGGCGATAATACAGGCGTAGGTAGTGGATAGTTGGGGGAGACGGGTATAGGTAGCAGGTAGGTAGGGGTATGAGTTAGAGATAGGCTAGTACATAGTACGAGTAGTACTATAGTAGGTGCTAGTATAGAGTAGGTATAGTAGTAGTAGTAGAGGTATGTGTATATTAATAAATATATATATAATAATTTATAATACTAACTATATATACGCATATAATAATTAATATATAAATATAAAATGTAATAACAAATATATATAATAACTATATACTATATAACTACTATAAAAGCTTCTTCCAGAATGTTAAAAGCATATACTACATATATGCCCCAGAACTACTACCCCCCCCTCATATATATATAACCCTACTAATAATATATATATATATAAATCACCCCTACATCACTATAACACATAACACACCATATAACAATATACTCACCGTACACCTACCAGTACTATACCTGACAATAAGAACATAGTTATAGCAATACGACTATTAGACTATACCTACCCGTACTAATAGCTAATATACTATATATATAGTACATAACCCTTCAGAAAAGTATTATTTATACTCATGCAAACGCAACATTAGTATACTATCATACAAAGCACACCTATACAATAATAGTCATATAACATATATATTAGATAGTATATATATAGACAATACTACGTAAATATACTACCCCGGCCCTACTACATACTAATTACATATACTATATATATAATTAATACTACTATTATCGAAAACATTAAAATACTTTACAAATATATAAAGGTATAAAAATAATATATAAACAAAATGAGACTATAAGATAATATATATATATAAGCTATACTAACTACTTAACGATAGAGCATAAACCTCACCACAGCATATAACATAAATATACTGCTATATACCCCTACTATTCTAACAGACCTCTATAATATAAATAAAGACGGCCCGAACCCTACACTAACCATATATACCAATATCATATAGAATATAGTATAGGAAATTAAATATGATATATTACCTAAATAAATATATAATACTAGCTAGCAGAATAACACCTGATAGTAATAAAATATTACAAAATAAATACCAAATGAACCCGCCAGCGTAATACTACTAAATAAGTATTATAATCGTTAACAAAATAAACCTAAATATACCCTAAATACTCACAACGCCAGACCTCAACACTCACCTACCTACATAGCCCACCCGTCCAGCCGCGCGCCCCCCACCTATGAATATATCCACCATATAAGCCCACAAGTATAATATAGCAAAAAATTATACGAGTAGGATAATACAGCACCTAGATACACAATATAGAGAAAGTTATAATAATTCATAGCTAACAAATACATATTTTAACAAGAAATATAATTAACATTTATTAGTAATAATAAAAGGTTTGAATAGAAATATAGCCTATAATAGTTACGTAGCAAGGGTTTAAGGATGATAAGCCACCTAATACATATAGAAATATTTTTAGTTAACATATAACGAATAATATAAATGTAACTGTACATATAATACCATATATATATAATGAACATAAGTAGATATAAGCCCCAATAGAACTAGATAAGAAATATAGTGTATACTACAATAATAGTATAATATAATGACATATATACATACACATATATAATAGAAAATATAGTAGTAGGATACACACACCAATACATATATAAATATAGATAACCCTAACCTCAGTAGATAATATATTCACTTATCCCCATACCGATACCAGTATAATAGTATATCAAATAAAATAGTATATTATAACTAAAACAGGGTCGGCACGCGCAAAGGCAAAAACGACAATGATGGTTGAACAACGTCAGTGCTGCTCTCCCCCACTGGTCATTGTAGGACGTGGTGAAAGTGGATGGGAAGTAGAATAAAAAGGGATGACCAGTTATGTTCACGCCGGAACTCACGTCCCCGAGCTAGCAGTGCCAGTGGTCCCCAGGCTACAAAAACGTTGTTTTTGTGCAGCTATATATATGTTGAACAGCAAAGTGTCGATTAGACTCGCGTCAGCAAAAAACATTCAACCGTGCTTTATCGAATTAAGAATATCATGAATCGCCTCTCCTAACAAATGGGTCGAACTTGCCCGATTACGAAATCGAATTCTCGCGTGATAAAAATCATTATTCTACTCAGTGGCTGATGTTACGTAATGGTGAATCCATCCGGATCAAGAAAGGCAGCGCTTTCAAAAAAATACGCCGTACGTAACCCTCAGAAAACATCGCAGAGGTGTGCGAGCATGGGGAAGGTTGTCAGACAAATGTGACTCAAATATCATTTGCCAATCGTCCAACAATTGGCGTCAGAAAGACGCAGGCAGTCCCCATTGGCCATTCCGAGACGTCATCAGCAGTTCCAACGATCAGATTAAGAAACACTTTATATTGCACCCTATAGATGGTTGTCGTTTTCAGAATTCGAAAACAAACCGTGATTCTTGAAGCCAGACAACTGCGCTGTGAAAACCCGATGCCTCTGCTGCCCGTTGTGCCTCGAGAACCTGTAATCACTTTTCTTCACCGACGAACAAAGACCACAAATTAATTCACCGCAAAGTGGAATGTGTCCAATAAGTCATCTTATGTATTTCTGTTATGCTCTTTGGATTATTAGACAGAATATGAGATATTTGGGAGTGAAAAAGAGTATTCCCCAGGGAGCCACAGCTAGAAGGCCCCTAAAACTCCAGACAGAAGGTCACAGAAGTATGTTGCACACTATTTCAAAGAATTAGGGATCATGGCCCTTAATTGATTGAAAGAAAATGAGTCGATCGCAAGAACACTACAACTCAACTTCTGCCACAATCACCTGACCCCATGACTTCAGGATTTTTATTTTGCTTAGAATTCGCGGAAATGAAAGAAAGAGCGAGTGAAGAAAAGTCTGGTGGTTCAGGCCAACCAAAATGATTCAGAGTAGCCCACCAACAAACTGGGGTTTGCATGGACCTTTTGCAAAAGAGATGTTAAATTCCCCGACCGCCTCATCTTCCTAAGAGTCGATTTGACACTGTACCGCCCTCCTCACGCTGATAATAGAGCACGCTTAATGATTGCTTCCATCTAGGAGAGGGATAGTGAAATCCCTTTGACGTAGACTAGCGAGACAATCGGTCAGAAAGCAACCTGGAAAGCCATGCAAAAACAGACCAAGCATATTTAGAAGTCAAAATAGCCCCGAGATTCATGCTTGACAATGCTAACTCAAGACACCAGCTGCATAACGAAACTTAACAAACAATTAGCCTTTACTCAGTGTTTTGAGAGTGTTGAACCCATGACCGCCAATCTGCAGAAGTACGTTTGAATTCGAAAACCTCTGTAAAACTGTAATATTCCCTAATAGTTAGATGTATCAGCGATACAAAATAACCCAATTTACCGGTAATTTTGATATTACAAGAAATCGGCGTTTTGTAAATTCCATCAAATACCAATGGCCGTTTGCCGCAGCGCCACCCCTGCCCTAGTAAGATATATAGATAATAAATTATGATTAAATATATATATATCATATATACTATATATATCTACATACACCCAGTCATATATATATATAGTAAATAATACGTATAGCTGGTATAATATATAAGATCTCATATACCCCAATAACCCCATACGCCCGTATATATATCAATAAATTATAAAGTATAATAAATATAATTATAATCTATAACCTGTGAAAAAAATACCAGCCTAAGAAAAACTGGAGTTAAAAATTGCAATCGACACCAGAATTATTAGCTTTTGTAATTGCAAAGGGCTGTTAATTTTTTTTCTTTTTAACTACTGAGCGATTCAATCTATTAACTTCACTTGAAGAAAGACCGAAATCCAATTTCACTTAACATCAAAATTTACCGACAATAAGAGCAGTATCAGTTCTTTCATTACGTTATTTCTATTCTTTTATCAATAGTACATTGTACTCAACAAAACAAAATCGGCAAAAAATGTGATACCACAATAGGAACATAATAATATACCTAACTACATAAAAATATTACATCTGAAATATTTTTTGCCTACTCAGAAATCACCTCAAACACGTTTATTCAACAAAAATAAATTCATCACTGTCAATTAACAAGATATAAGAAACGATTTTACGACAATTATTAGTGTTACACGCAAGAAAATAAAAACCAAAAGATCACAGAAGAACCGTGCTACGATTGGAACAAAAGAATAATTATTGAATCATATTCTCATTAAAATACATTTAAAAAAACATAAACAACAATTGACACAGTAAAAGATGTTGACATGACACTTATTATCGCATATATTACAATATCCCGCCGATTCAATTTGAACATTTCCACTTCACACTTAATTTTTTCTCATTTTTATTATAATAAGGTAACCCTACCGCTCACCGGCTACTCACGCGGTATACGGGTAGACCGACCCGGTAAAACTACTGACTCAACTTAATAGATAAACTCAATAGCCTCTAGATACATCAACTAACCCGACCCGTAAAACTAACCAAATAATAGCATATACACTAAGAACCCCAAACTACTAATAATATACATACAAATCAATAATACACCACAAACAGACATATACTCATAAATATAAGGACTTATATATACGTACTATCCCATACATACTACACCAATATAATACCTATTAATACCGTAATACACCACATAACATATACACACCCTAGCACACCTAGCGGTTAATACCTAATACAAATATATATTGAACTGGATACAATATTATATGATTATACCTATAGCCGTATAATACATAGTATATATATCATTCTTGCAATATATCATATAATATAATATATAAACCATATATAACCTTGAATAAAACACACAAAACCAAATAATCTCATATAATACAGATATAATAATCACCAAGCCTATTAGCTATACCATACCAAACCAATAATAATCATAGTATGATATCATATGCGACATGATCGTTCAAGCCTCAAATATGCAATCGTATATAACCACATAATATATCATACACTACAATACCATAGCCGTATATACTAAGTATCCCAATTTACACCTGCAGGCGATATAATCACTACTAGGACTATACCATTAATCCTACCAGAATAAATCAACTACTAGTAATTACCTAACCTGATACCACGACCGGTATACGCCTAAGTATTCTAGTATATACGTAAATAACTCACTTAGACCACCCCCCTCCTAACTACGTAACCTACCTAATACTATCAAGATGAAGAGAGAACATGATGTGCCCACATTAAGAATGAAACACTTTACTCTATCCGTCCAACACCCTAACCTAACTATAACATACGCCCTACACTGAGTACCCGTCATAGCTCAAGTACACTACTATCACCTGAATCATAATAATCAATAGTCCCGGCCCCAATACTATTGACCGCAAACCTTATATATCAGTACTTAACGCTCGACTACTATAGCATAAGACAGTAGGCATGACTATATATCGGTAGCCAGTATACTACGCTAATAGTATAATATACGATACTTATATGTATGAATATAGCATATATACTTAATATAACTAATATAATTTAGTATATTACACCCATACATATCAGTATAAGTCTAAACTACTAGTAACTTATGAAATCCCCACCTAATATACCGTAACTCTAAAATATATACTAACATATATAGTACTATAACCTAGATATTATATTACTAAAGTCTAGTATATAAACTATATAACTATGATAAGTATAGTATATGTAAACTATTATATACATAATATATGATCAAACTGACTTATACTATATATAATCATTATATATTATATATATATCATAGCAATGACTTGAGGTTCGTGTTGCTGACACTTGTGACACTTCCTCAGCCTGAATTAAATTGCTATTTTTTAGCTGTTGACAATGAATGAATGAAACTTTTATCCTTATGAAGTATCGAAGTTGGCAATATATTTATTTATTTGTATTTTATTTTTTTTATATCACAATGCTTTGCCTATAGCAGATAGACATTTTATAAGATTCCGCAGGGGACAAGTACCTTTGTTTATGTTTCTTTTGAAATTCATGGCTATAGTTAAATATATTAATGAAGTACCTGGTTTGATTACTCATGAGGAACCTTGGTAACAATCTCCTAAAGGGCTGAGCCCCTAGGTTAGTCAATGTCTATGAGAAACGCATCTTTTTAAAAAAAAAAGAAAAAAAAATCATAAAATATTTCCAACGATTGAAAACTTAACAACATTCTTGCGATTTCCAAATAGAGACAACTCAAACTATTATTATTTTTATAAATAAAGTTTAATTATTACAATTGTTTTTTTTTTTTTTTAACTCTATGAATAAATTATCAAAAAACAAGACCATAACTACGCCGGGGTCTTACAGCTATTTGAGCATATCTCTACACATTTGAACATTACTTTGGTGGAGCAATTATTATGATCATTGATCACCAGGCACAATATAATAATAGTACGTTGCATGTTTGAATAAAAAAATAGCATTCTTCTCAAACTTTACAGTGTCTAGACATTTGTTATTTAAATAAAATTATATATATATATATATATATATATATATATATATATATATATATATATATATATATATATATATATATATATATATATATATATATTATAAATATATATATATACATATATATATATATATATATATATATATATATATATATATATGTCCATATAGGTCCTATTCTGTTTTACGACTCCGTCAGTTTTGATTTTTTTTTGTTTTTTTTTAATATATTGCTACTATATGATACTAACAATGAATTTCACTGGTAACGGACATGATTCAAAAGTTCGAAATATTTTAAATAATTTTTTAAAAATCACATTTATGTTAAATATTGTTTAAAAATGAAATATCTCGAAAAGTACGACGCTTACAGAAAAAACCAATTACATATTTGGAATCAGCGTATAAAGCTTATTACAAAAATGTAATATATATATATATATATATATATATATATATATATATATATATATATATATATATATATATATATATATATATATATATATATATATATATATATATATATATATATATATATATATATATATATTAGGCTCGAGCAGACGGGGGACAGAGGGGGGACGTTTTCCATACCCCGTAGGGGAGGGGCGGAGGAACCCCCGCGACACCCAAATACCAAAGAGCGGGGGTTCCGGAGACCCTCCCCGGAGGGGGGGAAATAGTCCTACCCTGTAGTTCCCCCGGAAGGCCGAGAGACCCCGACTCCTGCCATCTTTGCGGTTTACCCTTGGGGTACTCTTTAGTTAAAAAAAAAAAAAAATAAATTAAACTGACGGAGTTGTAAACGTAAAAGGTCCTATATATTTTTGAATCATGTCCGTTACCACTTAAATTGATTGTTAGGATCATATACTAGAAATATATTAAAAAAAAAAAAAAAAAAAAAATTCAAAACTGACGGAGTCGTAAAAAGAATATATATATATATATATATATATATATATATATATATATATATATATATATATATATATATATATATATATATATATATATATATATATATATATATATATATATATATATATATATATATATATATATATATATATATATATATATATATATATATGACTGGCCCTTATTTATTTGGAATTTTCTGAACTGAGATGTTTTTCATATCCTAATTCATAGAATTCTGTAATTTCCCAAGCTTGCTGAAATTAAGCACGTTCTTACGAAAAATGATAACAAACAAGATGGCGGCGTGGTAGGCCCGTTTGAATTTAATAATTTAATTCAATAAAATCAGCTTTAAATCTAATTTCTTCCAAATCGATAAATTCCATCACAATAGTTAATTAATTATTTCTTATTTGAAATATAACCCATGTGTTATTTTTTTTTTATTTAGGTTTATTCCAAGACCACGTGCTCCATCACAACAGCTGATTCCATTTGTTTGTAAACAAAAGTAACTTATGAGCAAACGCGATCGTTTATGCCTGAAATTCGCGCTAAAACTGGGTAAGCATTTCTTATCGGGCGTAAGCACAAATAACAAACACGAAAACGGTTTAAATAGAATTTTCCAGCAAAAAAAAAAAAAAAAAAAAAAAAAAATCCTAATTTCTTCATGCGCAGATTGTTTTTTAAAAACATCGTCTAATATTATGTAAAGTATACTCAAATTGAACCGCTGCTCTCTCTCTCTCTCTCTCTCTCTCTCTCTCTCTCTCTCTCTCTCTCTCTCTCTCTCTCTCTCTCTCTCTCTCTCTCTCTCTCTCTCTCTCTCTCTCTCTCTCTCTCAAATCTCTCTCTCTCTCTCTCTTGTCAATTCAAAAAATTAATTTTAAAGTAAACAATTTTATTTCTAAAGTAAATATTGTATCATTCCAAAGTTTAAGAAAAATTTAAAATTTTTTTAAAATAATTTTAAAAAAATTTTAAGCTCCTTCATTATTATTTGCATAGCCTTAATTTATACTTGCATTTTTCAATCTTTCTATACTTTCCAGTTACATAAGGGGAGGAACTTCAAAACGATTTTTCTCAAAACTCTCTCTCTCTCTCTCTCTCTCTCTCTCTCTCTCTCTCATCTCTCTCTCTCTCTCCATATATATATATATATATTATATAGATATCTTATTTTTATGATTATTATTATATTGCTATATATTATTATATATATATATATTATTATATATATATATATATATTATTATTATATATATATATATATATATATATATATATATATATATATATTAACATATATATATATGTATTATATTAAAATTGTTATACATATATATTATTATTAAGTTATTATTATATATACATATATATATTATTATTATATACATTTATTATATATTATTACACACATATATATACATATATATATATATATATATATATATTAGTGATGGACATGACATCCGCATCCGCATTTGCGGAACATCCGCACCTAAATTGACATCCGCATCCGCATCCGCATCCGCATCCTCTTTTGAAAAATGAGGATGTTGAGGATGTTTTCTACATTTGATTAAATGCATATAAAATAAATATTATTTGGCATCTTTATAATGGGAGTTTATTGGAATAATTGTAATTTTGAATTTTCTATTTATATGTATATATATATATATATATATATATATATATATATATATATATATATATATATATATATATATATATATATATATATATATATATATATATATATATATATATATATATATATATATATATATATATATATATATATATATATAACGTTGAAAGGTTACTCTTCGACGAGCAAAGAGGGCTTTCATCAAAAGAAAGTGACCTAACCTTCATGGTTCTCCTACTGACAAATCTTTCTGGCCTCTTGCCAAAAACATCTCTAGCAACTTTTGTAAATCATCCTTTCCTCCTCTTATTCGATCTGATGGCTCTGTTGCTAACTCTCCAACTGAAAAGGCCAATCTCTTCGACCTCCTATTTTCCTCTAACTCAACCCTGGACGATTCTGGCATTCCTCTTCCTCCTCCTTCTCTTCTCAGGTGTCCCATGCTTTGCCTGTGATTACATTTGATCGGTGCATGGGCTCCTGAAAATCAATAATGTTTAACACAGGGTTGGAAAAAGCCCGAGTTTTGAGGGAATGTGCTTACGTGCTGACACCACCCCTCGTTCAACTATATTCTCTATGTCTTAATACTAGCACTTTCCTCAGTGTTGGAAGCACGCACATGTCCAACCTATTCCGAAAAAAAGGAAGCCGCTCTGATCCATCTAACTATCGCCCTATAGCTCTCACTTGTTTTCTATCTAAGATCTTTGAAACCCTTCCTAACTCTCACTTCTTACACCATCTGGAATCTCATTCTCTTCTTTCCGATCGCCAGTACGGCTTTCGGCGTTCAAGGTCTACTGGCGATATACTTTCCTATTTAACCGATTTATGATTTTCCGCTCTTAGGAACTACGAAGAGACTTTCGTGGTGGCGCTTAACATATCCAAAGCATTTGACGGGGTATGGTACGCGTCACTGCTCTCAAAACTCCCCTTCTTTGGGTTTCCTCCTTCTCTTTACTTACTTATGTCTAGCTTTCTTTCAAGTCGCTCAATATCGGCTGTGGTTGATGGAGCGACTTCTTCTTCTTTTTCTGTCAATAGTGGTGTTCCTCAGGGTTCGGTCTTATTTCCTACTTTATTCTTACTTTTCATTAATGATCTTCTCACCTGCACATCTATCTCTATCCACTCATATGCCGATAGTAGTAATAGAACAGTCTGAGCGGTCGCACCCTTTTCGATATGAAGGAATAGAGGTATCGGTCTGAAACTTGGAATATAATCTATATATGGGTTAAGCTCGAAACAAGGTAAATTTCAAGTCGGTGGGATGTATATAAAGGGGGGTCACCCCCGAGGGTGGACGCTGATATTGCGCTTACGCCCTTGTGGCTGCTTCTGAGAGAGCAAGATTAGGCCTAAATAGCGTTAGGTTCGAGCGTGATGACGTAATCTCGTCGTAGACGAGATTACGTCAGTGCGCGAGCGCGCGCACACATACCCACACCCTTCTATATTATTATTATTATTATTATTATTATTATTATTATTATTATTATTATTTTATTATTATTATTATTATTATTATTATTATTATTATTATTATTATTATTATTATTATTATTATTATTATTATTATTATTATTATTATTATTATTATTATTATTATTATTATTATTATTATTATTACGAAGATTCGATTCCCGAAGGGAATCGAATCTGAGTCGAAAACGATTCCTGTAAGGAATCGTTTTTTACTCACTCTGGCTCAGGCTCCGGCTGGCTCCGGCTCAGCCTCTGAGTCCAATATATATCTATAGATGTTAGAGTTATCGTATTGGGTTAAAATTTGGAGGGTGGTTAGATGATGACGTAACCTATTCGTAGACGAGACACGTACCCCTTGTCCCTTTCAGAGGGTGGGGACCCCACCCTTAAAAAATTTAAATTGATCATAGAAGGCTGTAATTAGAAGTAGGAGAAAGGAGTCTGAATCTATAGAGTTTGAGTTGACAATGGCTCCGGTGCTGGCCCCGGTGCTGTGCTGGGATAGTAAATATTTGTATAATAATACAATATTGGTGTTAAAATATATGTTTATAAGGATGTAGAGTTCAACTAAGGGTGTTTGAGGCTCCACCAAGGGTAAGAAGGTAGCGTCAACAGGCTCCTTGTCGATGCGGGGGCGCGCCCGCAGGCGCGCCCGCCGGCGCGAACCGACGCGGAAGGGGCGCGTGCGCGCGCCCCCTCGCGTCCCGCATGTACGATCCGGTACGAGAATGCAAACGTGTTCTGTTTTCAACTTAATTTTTTTCAAAAATTTATTATTTTTTATTTTATTTTTTAATATATTTTTGTTTTTACTAAATTTTTTTAAGCTTTTCATGTTCATAACGTAAAAATTTACGTTTTTACATACCCTAAATCAGTAAATCAGTAAATCAGTAAATCAAACATCCCTCCCCACTACCCCCCTCCCCCCTCCTCCCTACCTCCCATCTATTGATCTATTGATTCAAGTCATATTTTTATTAAAATTGTTATGTTTTACATACCATAAATCAGTAAATCAGTAAATCAAACAACCCTCCCACTCCCCCACTCCCCCTCCTCCCTACCTTCCATCTATTGATCTATTGATCTTTTGAGTTAGCGAAGCATTTATAACATAAATGCAAACCTTTTCTTATTCATTAGTGTTCAGGTATCAATCTAGAATGGACGTAGGTAAATTTATGTTCCGCGCTCCTGCTACATGTCTTGTGTCTGGTCCTACAGGGTGTGGGAAAACCTTTCTGTTATTAAACATTTTAAAAGAGGTCGAGATTTTCGAACAACAACCTGTTAAAATCATATGGTGCTACAGTGTTTACCAGGAAAAGTTTAAAGATTACAAAGATGTAATCCAATTTCACGAAGGGTTATATGATATAAAAGCTCTTCAATGTTTACCAGGACATAAAATTATAATCCTTGATGATTTGATGCATAAATTGAATGAGGATATAGCTGAAACTTTCACAGTTTACTCTCATCATTTAAACATCACAGTATTTTTTATAACACAGAATATCTTTCATCAGAATAAGTATATGAGGGATGTGTCTTTAAACACGCAGTATTTAATCTTGTTCGGACAAAGAAGGGATATGAGTCAGGTCAATGTTGTGGCTACCCAAATGTTCCCTACTCAGCTAGAGAGTTTTTAAAAGTATATAAAGAAGTTACATCTATACCTCATGGTTATTTACTCTGTGAGCTTCATCCTAAGAACACGCATAGAGTGTTACTGCGTACAAATATCTTACCTAACGAGATTGAGACAGTATACATACCTGAATAATGAGTACTCTAGTAGCAGATTATTTACCTCTTATGAGAAAATTTAAAACCTTGAAACCTTCTGAAAAACGTAAACTGATCTGTGAAGATGAAAAATTTGTACAATGTATAGCTGAAGTATGCCTAAATCTTATAAAAGGAAATGTTCCTTTAAAGAGACCTCAGAAGGTAAAGTTACGTCGTCACAGAAACATCATTAAAAAACTTGTTGCTGGTAACGTAAGAAAGCTTAAAAATAAAAAGAAGCTATTACAGAAAGGTGGAGGTGTGTTCCTACCTTTACTCTTTTCCGTTATAGCCCCTTTGATAACCAAGTGGCTTGCTCAATGATGAAGAAGGTGGTGGTTTTACCCTACAGCGATTATGAGAAGTTGAAATATAACACAGGAACCTTACCTCTACAACAACAACAACAACAACAACAACAACAACAACAACAACAACAGCAACAACAACAACAACAATACCCACAACAACAACAGCATCAACAACAACAACAACAACAACAACAACAACAACAACAACAACAACAACAACAACAACAACAACAACAACAACAACAATCAGACATTCAGCAGCATCAGATCGGATATAATCCTTATCACCCATTGATTCAACAGCAGCCTTTGAGTTTATATGATCCTCAAGTTGAACAGATAAATAATTATGAGAAGGAACTGCAACAAATATTAAACTCCAATGTTAACATTCATGAAAAAAGAACCCTATATCAAAATGCTATACAAAAATTAGTAGATTTAAAAGTTTTATTAAAATCACCCAAGGAAGATGCAGCTCTAACAGCAGATACTAAGCCTATGGTGAAAAGAGAAGATAATTTTAAACACATACTCAAGGAAAGCTTACCAGTGAGGAGTAAGAAAACGGGTATAGCTCTATATAATATTTTAAAAGATCAGATTACTTGGAATGAACTCGGTCAAATCATTATTGAAGGAGAAGTCCTAGCTGGTTCGAACATTGTTGACTTGATATCTGATCTCTCACGTGAATGGAAGAAGGCCCCTGTAGCAGGATGGAACAGGATCAAGCAAGAACTTCAGACTATTAATTTTCCAAGAAGTTTAATCCTGAATAAACAAAGATTAGCGGATCTGGACAATATTCCATTGTCGCCTAGACCTGATGCAAGTCCCGCTGGTACTTCTTTTGCATCGGATAGATTAAAGCTGATAAATAGAAGTACATTACGTTCAAGGGCAGGTAGAATAAGAAAAAATCCATACAAAGTATCAAAATGGATTAGCTCCTGATTATTTATTATGATTTTTTATATGATTGTATTATTTGTAATTTAAAATTATGTATATATTCTATGTTATCTTTCTGTATACACTTGCTATGTTTTTTAGACTTGTAATTTAAAATAGTTAATATTATTTTGTAATTAAAAATAAAATATTTCATATATACATTTGATTTTTATATCACCTTTCAGTATAAATGAATAAAATTTTTATTGTTAATGTCATTGTGAATCATGGAGGCTAAGGAAGCGGTCGATAAATATTACTTTGATGTGAAACAACCATACAGTTACGGTGGTTTTTCAAGGTTTGCTTCAAAGTTTCCACAGATTAATAAAAAAGAATTGAAAAAATATTTAGAAGGTGAGGATGCGTTTACCCTTCATAAACCTATACGAAAAAAATTTCCAACACGAAAAACCATAGCAACACATTTAGATAGCGTATGGCAACTAGATTTGACTGATATGATAAAATATAAATCTTACAATGAAGGTTATCAATATATTCTTTTTGTGATAGATGTATATTCCAGATACTTATGGTTAAGGGTTTTAAAAGATAAAAAATCAAAGACTGTTGCTACAGCTGTCAGAGAAATTATAAATGAAGAAGGCAGATATCCTCAAATGATATGGACAGATAAAGGGTCAGAATTTTTAGGTAAAGAGTTTCAAGAACTAGTTACTGAGTATGACATAGGGTATTACAACACATTTTCAGTTAATAAAGCAGCAATAGTTGAAAGAGTACAGCGAACTATAAAAGAAAGAATGCATAGGTATTTCACAAAGATGAATACATTTAAATATTTCGATATACTACAAGACCTGGTTTACTCCTATAATCGGTCTTATCACAGAACACTTAAGAACACCCCCATAGAGATGGTGAGGATGAAACCTGCTGTACCTATCAACCCAAATGGAAAAATAAAAGATAACACAGGTATTAAAGTAGGAGATTATGTGAGAGTATCCAGGACTGATGAAAATTTCAGAAAGGGGTATGAAGCTGGATGGTCGAGAGAAGTTTTTAAAGTAGATACCATCAGAGAATTCCCTAGAGACAGGTTAAAATTATACTATCTTGAGGATTTAGACGGAGAAAAAATAAAAGGGGGATTCTATAAACAAGAAATACAGAAAATACGATTTGATCCTAAGAGTCACGAATATAAAATAGAAAAAATATTAGGATCTAAAGGGAAAGGTAAAAATAAACAGTATCTTGTCAAATGGGTAGGTTACCCAGTGAAGTTTAACAGTTATATAAATGCTAGCGAAATTAAGAAACATTGATCAGTTTACTTTGCGAACATGGAGAGTGAAGATCATTTCTATTTAACGCTGCCATCATCGGCTTCTATGGACTTATATCCGGAAAATAAAATATCAGACTTTACTACAGAGTTATTGAGTCCTATAAAACTCGAACGAGAAATGTATGAAGTTGGGTTATGTGAAATGATACTGGATGCGCGTGTAGAGAATATGCCTGAATCACATACGGCCTTTGTAATATTTAGAAGTGTTGAGAATGTTAAAAACGTATTAAAAATTAACACAGATATGAGCGTTATCGAGAGAGCCGATAGAGAATATTTCTTTGAAAGATATTTAATAAACAGAGGTCTCTATAAATCTCTTACTGACGTGTTCGTAGACTTAAACAAACAATTTAAATCAAGTCGCATATGTAAAGATTTAGTATTTCTAGTTAATAAAACATTCAACGAGGACAATGTGCTAATCACATTAAAGTCTCAAGCTCAAGTAAACCTGAAAGATCGAAGTTTATTTATTTTCCACACTTCAGACTGGTTTCGTAAATGTAGTTACTTACGTGATGACTCAATATTGAGAATTAACGAAATCAAAGAGCCTCTAAACGAATTGATACACTATATCCCCACGATGGAAGAGTATTTAGATAAACTTGTAGCAAAAAGCAACATCGATGATTCATTACATTTTGTATGTGATCCTTCAAAGATGTTACATGATCCTGGTGTAGCATATGTTTACAGCGATATTGTAGAACCCCAGTATGTTGGAAACACTAAGGCTCAGTTACTAAGAGTGATACATTTTCCTAAAGATGGTAGAGTTATAAGTTTTCCTAGTGTACACTATATACCTCTGAATAATGCTCAATTTAGAACTGTAAGAGTATATATAAGAGATGTTGAAGGGAACCCTTACCCATTCACACCTGGTACGGCAGTGTGTAAAGTGCATATACGGAAGAAGCTCCGTTAGTGTAAAAATAAGTGTATGTGAAAACTGTAATCATGTCTACCGACGATCATTTCTATTTAACGCTACCCTCATCGGCTTCTATGGATCTACATCCTGCTAATAAAATATCAGACTATACAACTCAATTATTGAACCCTATAACTTTCGATAGAGAAATGTATGAAGCAGGATTAAGTGAAATAATTCTTGATGCATCTGTCGAGAATATATTAGAGTCCGCCTCAGCCTTTTTAATATTTAGAAGCGTTGAATATGTTAAAAATGTATTAAAAATTAAAGCTAAGACAGACATTATTGAACATGATGGAAAAAAATTTTCTATGAAAAATATTTCATAAGTAGGGGTCTTTACAATTCGGTTACTGATGTGTTCATGGCTTTAAACAAGAAATTTGAAACAAGTCTGCTATGTAAAGATTTAGTGTTTCTTGTTAATAAACCCATTAACGAAGATAACGTGTTAATCACATTAAAATCTCAAACTCTTGTGAACCTGAAAGATAGAAGTTTATTTATTTTCCATTCAGCAGCCTGGTTTCGTAAATGTCATTACTCGCATGTAGACTCAATATTAAAAAATAACGATATCAAACCATCTCTAAAGGATCTAATACGTTATATACCAACTATGGAAGAGTATGTATCAAAAAATGACACTGAGAGTTCATTACATTTTGTATGCATGCCTTCTAAGATGTTTCAAGATCCTGGTATGGCCTATGTTTATACAGATATTATAGACCATCAGTATGTAGGGAATACTAAAGCCTCTTTGTTAAGAGTAGTTCATTTTCCTAAAGGTAAAAGAGTTATAAGTTTTCCTAATGTTCACTACTTGCCCTTGAGTAAGACCCAACTGAGTTCGATTCGTATTTATATAAGAGACGTAGAAGGCAACCCATATCCATTCACAAATGGGACAGCAGTGTGTAAAGTACACATTAGAAGGAAGCTCCGTTAAATAATAATAATGGAAAGAGAACGAGTGTTCAGAGGATCAAGAATGCAGAGGGGGTATGGTTTAGGTGGATTTTTTGCATCGTTGTTCAGACGTGCTATCCCTTTGTTTAAATCAGGAGGCAAATACCTCGCTAAAAAAGCAGCTAGGACAGGTATAGATACTTTCCAGGATATTATGGGTGGTGTTAACCCTCGAACAGCTGTAAAACGTCGATTAGCCGATGCTTCTGATGAAATGTTAGATGATGTTAAACGAAAAATACGACGTAAGATGACGGGTCAAGGTGTAGGTCGCCGTAAAAAACCTATAAAGAGGAATAGGAAAGGACCACTAAAGAAAAAGTGTATTGATGTGTTCGCCCTTTAATAAATAAAGTGGTAAATTTTTTTTTTTTTACATAAACAGTGACAGCCTGTAACTATTTCGTATATAAGGAATGTTTAAACAGATCTCTCATCATTATACGTCTGAGGATTGTACCAGCAAGATGCATTTCCTCCATCCCTCCAGCCCAGACTGCTGCAAGAGTGAATTAGATCTCTTCTCTGTGAACCCTACACAGATCAGTGTGAGTGAATCCAACTTTATTAGTGTTAATCCTGTTCACGCAATCACAAATACAGATGTACCTCTCGAATTCAATATCCCCGGTACATCTGACCAATATCTTGACCCTTCGAATGTATTTTTATATCTGAAGACCAAGTTAGTAAACGAAGATGGTTCAGATCTCACAGGAACCGATCATATTGTATCCACTGAGACAAATTTCCTGTATACGTGTTTTAATCAACTTGAAGTGTTTTTAAATGAAACATCTCTAGGAGCATCAGCCGCAAGTTACCCTTATCGAAGTTATATTGAAACTTTACTAAATTATTCTCAAGATGCAAAGGAGTCTCATCTGCAATCATGTGGATATTACAATTTAAAAGATGCAGAGAAACATAGAGCCCATGCTGCTAAATCTAAAAATAACACGTATGAATATTATGGACGTGTAAATGGAGATATATTCTCTCAAGAAAGACTTATTCTACCATCAGTGGACACCCGCATCAGGTTAACTAGATCTCCACCTGAATTTGCGCTTAATGTTAAAAGTGCTGTTTTAGCTACAACTACAGCGCCAAAGCCTATCTTTAAATTACTGGATGCTTATCTTTATATACGTAAAGTGAAATTATCTCCCATTAAACATATGGAAATAGAGAAATCTCTTTTGACCGACACAGCAAAATATCCAATCAAGAGAATTGAGACTAAAATTTTTAACTTTACCCAAGGATTATCGAGTATTAATATACCTAACATCGTTAATGGTAGCTTACCTCAGAAGGTAATAATAGGAATTGTAGAACACGATGCTTATTCTGGAAACTATGGAAAATCTGCCTTTAAATTTACCCATTTCGGACTTAGAGGTATCAACCATACGGACGTGATTATGAGATGATATATGAAGACACCCATTCTCAATGTTCGCGTCCTTTTTACGATTTATTTGCCAATACTGTTTCTTGCAGCGATAACGGTACAGGTGTTGATCTTCAGACTTATGCTGAAAACAGTAATTTATATGCATACGATCTCACAGCTGATCTTTCAGCTTGTAATGCTTATCATCTCAATATTCTAAGAAAAGGAACATTAGGGTTGAGTCTCAAATTTGGACAAAGTTTGACATCCTCAATCTCGGTTCTGGTGTATCTGGAACATCCTCAAATCATCGAAATTGACAGAGTACGAAATATAATCCTGAATTATTAATGATGAATGAAGAAGAAATATTAAAAGCCTTCAGAAACGAAAGAAGATTTTTAGGTGTATTTGCATGTAATGAACTCAGCTCTGTGAAATTGAATACCGACTCTGGTCTTATCTTCAACACTTCTCCTAGGGATGTTTCGAACAATGGACATTGGATAGCCGTGTATAAGAATAAAAATAATGTTGTATATTTCCTTGACTCTCTGCATTTAGATTTTATGTTTAGTAATCATTATGTAACATCTTTTTTAAAATATAATAATGTTCAATATGTTAAGACCTTATGTTTTCCTGTACAACCTATCAGGTCTAATTTATGTGGTGTATACTGTATTTATTTCATTATATGTTTTTTAAATAATGTTTCTTTTAATAAAATTGTAAATATATTTGATGCTAAAAATTTATATGTTAACGATTATGTAGTTACAACTTATGTTATAAAGGCTTTAAAATAAAAACCTGTTTTCTTTTCCTAATTTTAACCAAAGAACTTATTTATACGAAAGAAAAATATGACCTGAATCAATAGATGGAAGGTAGGGAGGAGGGGGAGTGGGGGAGTGGGAGGGTTGTTTGATTTACTGATTTACTGATTTAGGGTATGTAAAACATAACAATTTTAATAAAAATATGACTTGAATCAATAGATCAATAGATGGGAGGTAGGGAGGAGGGGGGAGGGGTAGTGGGGAGGGATGTTTGATTTACTGATTTACTGATTTAGGGTATGTAAAAACGTAAATTTTTACGTTATGAACATGAAAAGCTTAAAAAAATTTAGTAAAAACAAAAAATATATTAAAAATAAAATAAAAAATAATAAATTTTTGAAAAAATTAAGTTGAAAACAGAACACGTTTGCATTCTCGTACCGGATCGTACATGCGGGACGCGAGGGGGCGCGCGCACGCGCCCCTTCCGCGTCGGTTCGCGCCGGCGGGCGCGCGCAGGCGCCGGTTTCGCGGCGGATTGCACTGGCTGGCGCGCCTGCGGGCGCGCCCCCGCATCGACCAGGAGCCTGTTGACGCTACCTTCTTACCCTTGGTGGAGCCTCAAACACCCTTAGTCGAACTCTACATCCTTATAAACATATATTTTAACACCAATATTGTATTATTATACAAATATTTACTATCCCAGCACAGCACTGGTGCCTGCATTGGCTCCATTGTCAACTCAAACTCTATAGATTCAGACTCCTTTCTCCTTCTTCTATACACTATCCAAATTTCAGCCTTCTATGATCAATTTAATTTTTTAGAGGGGTGGGGTCCCCCCTTCAGAGGGACCCAGGGGGTACGTAATCTCGTCTACGATAAGATTACGTCACCATCTAACCACCCTCCAAATTTTAACCCAATACGATAACTCTAACATCTATAGATATATATTGGACTCAGAGGCTGAGCCGGAGCCGGAGCCGGAGCCGGAGCCTGAGCCAGAGTGAGTAAAAAACGTTTTCCACTAGTTGCTGAATTTTTTTTCGGATTCAGAGTTCACACTCTCCTTCGAATGTAATTAAAATAATAATAATAATAATAATAATAATAATAATAATAATAATAATAATAATAATAATAATAATAATAATAATAATAATATAGAAGGGTGTGGGTATGTAGTGAGGTTGCGCACTGACGTAATCTCGTCTACGACGAGATTACGTCATCACGCTCGAGCCTAACGCTATTTAGGCCTAATCTTGCTCTCTCAGAAGCAGCCACAAGGGCGTAAGCGCAATATCAGCGTCCACCCTCGGGGGCGACCCCCCTTATATACATCCCACCAACTTGAAATTTACCCTGTTTCGAGCTTAACCCATACATAGATTATATTCCAAGTTTCAGACCGATACCTCTATTCCTTCATATCGAAAAGGGTGCGACCGCTCAAACTGTTCTATTACTACTGCCGATGACTCATTTCAATTCTGCTCCTTCTTTTACTTCTAGAATTGCCTCTCGTCTTAACCTTTCTGATTCTATTCTCGCTGATCTGGATCGAATTTCCAATTGGGGTCGTCTCAACCTTGTGAAATTCAATTCTTTAAAAACTCAACTTCTACAAATATCCCTCCTAAAACACCTTCTAACTTTTCCTATATCTTTCGACGGTTCTCTCGTCTCTCCTGTTGACAATATAAACATCCTTGGTCATAGCATAAACAAAAAAATGTCTTGGAAACCTCACATCACAACGGTTTAGACTGCGAGACTTTTTTTTCTCTTCTCAGTTACTCCAGCTATACAATGGTCTCATCCGCCCTTGTATGGAGTACTGTTCTCATATCTAGGGGGGCTCTGGTTTCACCCGGCTTTTGGATAGGGTCGAGTCAAAAGCCAAAATTCTTATAAACTGTTCTGTACTTTCCAGTTCACTTGACCCTCTATCTTTGCGGGCCGATGTTGGTACTTTATTATCTTATTTCTATAGGTGACAATTCACAGGAGGCAGGTGTTCGAGGGAACTTCATCCACTCGTGTACCACCATCGTTGCGACGCCCTCTCGTAGCACAAGGGGTGCCAGTCTGCGCACGAGTTTTGTGTAGATATTGGTAACTCCAGGATAGTTCGCTGCGGTGCTTCCTTCTTTCCCGCCACACCTCTGTTCTGTGGAATTCCTCTTCCATCTTCTGTGTTTCCTGCCGAATTTAATCTCATCTCCCTCTCTTTAAAGCCTGCGTCTGTGCTCATCTGCGTAATTTGCGCGCTAGCGGATGAAATTTATGCGCAAACACCTCCTGAATAGGGCCTCTGCTCGTGAGTGGTGGTGACAGCTGTAAATATAGTATATATATCTATATATATATATATATATATATAGTATATATATATATATATATATATATATATATATATATATATATATATATATATATATATATATATATATAGTTAAAGATATATATATATATATATATATATATATATATATATATATATATATATATATATATATATATATATATATATATAATTTTTACTCCAAACTTTCAAAGAGTAAACATCCGTATCTGCATCTGCATCTGCATCTGCATCCTCATCTACTTTAGCATTCGCATCCGCATTCATTAATTTCTTTCTACATCTGCATCTGCATCTGCAAACAGTCACTTAACATCTCGGCCCATCACTAATATATATATATATATATATATATATATATATATATAGAGCAGCATATATATATATATATATGTTATATATATATATATATATATATAGATATATATATATATATATATATATATATATTATATATATATATATATATATATATATAAGATATATATATATATATATATATATATATATATATATATATAT
>JABUQX010132562.1:0-16862 GCA_015478945.1 Trachelipus rathkii | reverse complement strand
CACTCTCATAATATACCTGAGATATATACACATATATATCGATTAAATACCATTATATAATCTAACATCTACCCAGCAAAATAATATATAGCTATATAAATTGATAATATTATACTTAAGTAATATAAATATAATATATAGTATAGAATTTCATCTTTATATTACATAAATATAAATAACGGCACTGTATTAATTATAGATTTTTATTTATACCTATATATATAATATATAATGATTTATAATTACATTAATAATATATGATATTATGAAAAGGCCTATTTACTCCTTATTCTATTATTACTCTATTTTAAGAAATTTAATAATTATAATTATTTAATAATATATATATATATTATAATTCAGTATATTAATATTAATAATACGTGTGGGATTATAGTGTCGGTCGCACACTTGATTTTTTTATATTTCCTGAAAACGTTTGATTAAAAACTTGTTTCATAAATTTACAACACTTCTTACTTATTAATTAGGCATCAAATGTCCAAATAAATTATTATAAGTTAATATATATATATACCTACTATTCTATAGTATATTATATATATAGTATAGTAATATTAATATCATATATATTAGTTTATATATTATTTATATATTATATTATATATACATAGTATTATAATATTATATATAATTAATATATATATATATATAGTAATATATATATATATTATATATATTATATATATATATATATATACTATTATTATATAATAATATATATATAATATAGGTAGCTTCACATAATTTATATAATAATAATACTATATATATGATTAATACACTAGTAAGTAGTATAATTAGAAGGGATTGAAAGGATTGTAATCTTAAATGATTGGCAATTATTATTTCCTTTAGTTAACTTATTAGGCTATATATTATCATTATTATAAAAAGTAGTAATTAGTCCTTTTATGTAACATTTTTAATAATATATGAGGTTACCGGATATTAATATATTTTTATGTACTAACTAGCATTATATATAGTAAGTAGTTATTAGTTTTACTATATATACTGATATACCTACAAGCGTATGCACAGGGTATATTAATGAACGCGAATTATTTTCTTATATGTAACCTACCTATATTACAAATTTATTTTCAATAGAAACTTACCGTGTAGTTTGTACGATGCTTAAAAATTCGCAATTATCACCTATAACATGTGTCTTAATATAAGTATATATACAGAAAGAATATTAAATTATGTGAAACTAATATTTCCTGTGAATTCCATTCCCATTTTATTTATAATAATCTATATATTATAGTATAGTCATCCAGTAATCTCGGATGCTAGCCAGCCCTAGGCATATATATATATAGTCATCATCAGTAGGAAGCTATATTATGTACAGACATTAATGTGTCAGCTGAGGGTATACGTTATATTTTCAGGTAGAGTATAACCGAAATAAGTTTGATAGTTTGTAAATGATTAATAACGTTCAGAAAAGTCTGGATGAAAGTGGTGAGGTAGAATATGAAAAACACCATATAAACTGCCTCCAATGAGTATGAGGCCAATATATTCACAAAGTTTATTCGCAATTTAATTCTACTACTTTTCTTTTCGGTATATATTTCACAATGCACATTGAAGGCCATTGATGATAATGAATAATAGTAATTACAGGTATATCAATTAGTATATTTTGCGGGTAATGGTCAAGCATGTTAATCAAGCCTCCTACTAGCGACGAGAATCAAGCAAACCAATTTGTCAATTATTCTACAATTGCCTATAATAATAACATATATAATATGAATTACATCAATAATTCATTCAGAAAGGTAATAAATAATAATTAGAGTAACTAAAAATGAAATAATAATACATAATAAAAATAATATAATATCGATAATAATAATAATAACTCATTACTAATGGCAACAAACCATACTAGTCATTAGTGGGAATCAGCGAGAACACCAAAAGAGATACTTATAAAGTATTCAGTATGACATTCATACCGTCGCTATGAGCGTTTAGCAGCCTTTGAGCACGCTAGCAAACGAAAAGCGGTTAGCACGCAGCTTACGAATGTATAATGCTTGCCTACGTTGTGGTCGTTTAGCACGCTAGGCTCACTGTTAAAGTTTGTAAGCCATCCTGATAACACTAATATGTGTTTCCTTGTAATTTATAAATGCTATTTAGTTTGTTTCTTAAATCTCACACAATATGAGAAGGACGTATTAGAGTTGTATGGTATGAAAAAAGTTATTATTAATAGTTTTTGCATTATTAGTATTACTTTTGAAAAGACATAGAATTGCCGAGCACCCGTAGAGCTACGTGCAGTCGGGGAGAGTTGTAATATGAGAGGACCTGGAGATTATTCCACAGATTGTTTGGAACCCCCACAGTCCTAGGCGAAAGGCGATATCCTGGCAACCGTGGATGCTTATATATGTATACTTTGTTGCTTCGAAACTAATGTAGCACCACTGGTCCTTTTCGGAAAGAATAAGGTTCCAAACGCTTCGGAGAGACAAACTCACTAATAAATCCTCGCCAGCCCGCCTGAGAACCCACGATCGTTATGGACCAAGATGCGAATCTGAGGCAGCAAAGCCACCCAACAATGGAAGAGACGGTATGGACCGCCTAATCTTTCAGACATGCGAGTTTGGAGGAGTACTATAAGGGTAAGAATGCTATTAGCCCTAGGAGTATGATCTAACGCTCGAACCTGGAACCACTTCCGGAAAAACGAAGCTGCAACTCTAGGAGCGAGGACGCTGCATAGAGCGACCGAGGAATTAGGTTTTCTAGAGAGTGCGCTGCTACGAGATATATCTAAGAGTTCTCCCGCATAGTATTTGACGTAAAAAGGATACTAGGTACACACTGAGCACATCATGTGCTCTTACGATTTACATGTAGCAGCAGCTAACATTGCTTGCAGGGAGAGAGGGAGAATCATAGAAGGACGATAGCACCACAGAGAATCCGGACGATGATGAAGGTATTGAGAGTAACCGTATCGTAGTCCAGGGACATGTGTTCTCATTTTAGGGACAATAAAGAACATAGAAGGAAGACGAGAGAACGCAAGAAGAAAGAGGAGAAACGGCAGTGAGACCGGCTAGAAAGAAGACAGTAAATGAACACCGGAGAGGACATAATGTAAAAGAGAAGAAGATAGTAAGTAGGAGACAAGGGAATGAGGCCAGGAGGATAGATTAACGAAAGAACAATGAGTATGAGGCACGAACGACGAAGAATTAATGAGAAAGAGTGAGGAATGTAAATACGCGGATAACGTAAAAATGGATAATATATATGAATAGCTTCAATTTATTAATTTAGTTGTGGATGTAAAATTAATACTGGTATATTTTTTTTTCGTTGGTGTTTTGCTTTAATTTTAATCAACGCCCGCACAAAACTAGAGGAAATGAAATAAAAAAAAAATATAGTTTAAAAATAGCATATAGAATAGGGAAGTACGAGGACGAGAAAAGCTAAATCGCAATATCAATCACATTACAAGATCACAGCAGCGCGAGCAAATGAAGTACATCAGATGGTAGTTTAAACTTAAAAATATAAATGTTGTAAAGAATTGTGCTGGTCTTTTTATATAAGATTATTATAATTATAAATTAATTAATAATAATAATATCTAATGAGATTAACTGGGACCGGACATTATATTACCGATATTAAAACATAAAAGAATAATGCAGAAAGAAATCAAATTTCTGTAGACACTACTAGATATTTGTCAATAATGAACACTGATCCAACTCAGGTTGACGTAACGCCTAAAATTTATACAGACCAAGACATTCAAAATTAATAATGTATACTTCAATGAAAATAATAATAATACCTATAATTATAATAATATATAGATAATCAGAGTCATGAATAAAGTGATTGCCAATGAATCGACACACCACTACAAGTCAAAGGGCCCATGTGAAACATCATCTAAAGCGTAACAAGCAATACCCGGTAGGGTGGATTTTTTGTGGATAACACAAGGGAGATCAGCAGGAAATTTATGCACCGCTGGATCTCTTATCACTACGACATTCACTCTAAGTCCATACATTATCTGGATCAAACTTGGAAGTTTAACTCTAGACTCTTGATATGTCGGATGGCATATGTCTACCTGCAAGAAACAAAAATTACTTGTGTTTCACGGTAGGAATTATCATATTACCCAACTAGAAGTTAATCATAAAATAGGTCTCCCTATTACTCCTGCTGAAATTATGATTTCCTATTTCTGACCATAAAAGTGTGAATGTCGCCTTCAGTAATTACCTGCTCAGAGCTCCTTAAGCGCTCTGGAATGCATTACCTACATGGATACACTCGCATTCGCTCGTCCCGACGAAGTCGACTCCCGAAAACTATCATCGACCTTTTTGGCTGAAATCCAATTCCGACACAATGAGGTAATTTGGTTAACTCAGACGGGCTGGATTTTGAGTGCATAATAAGAGGCATAAATTATAGTTCAAGGCACAACACATATCCAGCACGGTTGACAATACCGCGGTATAATGTATATGCTATCTGCTTTATCATGAATGAAATTGAATGTAACTACAGAATTATAAACTTATGGGAAAGGTTAAACTTACTCACGACTGAAAGGCATTTCGCATTACTATATCACATGAAATAAAATAAGCCTCTATGTATATGGACTGTAAATAAACTATAACACGGATGAGTGTTGACTGCTGTCCATAACAAATATTATGCTTACATAAAGGTGAGGGTAAAAATACACTGATGCTTAATGAAAGATATGTACATAATTCATTATCTGTATATCCGTACATACAAATAAGCACGAGTATAATATAAATACATTAAAATCTGTATACATCGTAATAACTATTTAATAGGTAACCACGAATAATAATAATTAATACATATTTAAAAGAATAAAAACGATCACTGGTATAATAAAATAATGGAGTAGAGGGATTTTAAGAACCAGTACATTTCACACTAATCAATGGAATGAATCATACTAAATAAACCTTAATTTAGCAAATACTGACAATTATTGTTAGTGTAAAAAATATATATAATACGGACGAGAGCCAAATGCAAATGAGCAATAGGTATTTATTACTTACGGAGAGTGATATTATTAGTCGTATATAATAATTTGAAAATCGAGATTGACTGTCTATCTAAATAATGTTGGCGAATGGCCGTTGAAATATAATTATATTTGATTCTCATAATAAGATAAATAAATAATAAATATTGTTTAATATTATATTATGTATATTGATTAAAAATGCTCAGGAAAAAAATGTAAACTACGCTAGTGACAATAAAAGAAAAGTGAAATGACCATAATATCAATAATAATCCACTCAATCCTTAATTATATTACACCTTTAATACAAATAAATGTGTTCTATTAAATAAATTAAATTTGGAACATATATATTAAACCATAATAATTCCGTTATAGAGTATACTATATAGACCGTATGAATTAAGGCTACCAATCTAGCACTGAGGAAACAACACACATGCAAAATCAATGCATCAACAGCCACACACACAACATAACAACACGAGACACTGAAATGAAAATTACGCCACGTACACACGACCAATGTAGTTGTTATTGAATTATTATCAGATTATTAGAATTCAAATCAAATTTTAAATGTGTAATAACTAATATCTCTTTTTTTGTTTATTATGTCTTTCACGGAAATATCTAAAGTATATACTGGTTTAATAGTATTATGTTTATTATTTATGTAAAATAACAAATACTCTCATTGTTAATTAACACTCAATTAATGGTATTGAATGTTTACTTACACTTGTTTCTAATTTTATATATTATATATATTAATTATTATTTATTTATATAATTATGCTTTAATTGTTAAATACACTTAAATTATTATGCACATTATATATTTTTTATTAAGTATTGTAATTGATAAATTATTATAAATTAAGTATGTAGGAAATATATTGAAATTAGTTTAATTTTATTAGTTTAATTTTAATTTTTTATTTATATAATATAAAGAATAAAATATATAATATTAAATATAGAAAAATATATTGATATTATAAGTACAATATTTAAAAGGTAATACATAAATTAAAAACCATTATGATAGTTTGGCTTTTTTTTCATTCAAATAACTATTATTTTATTCAATATGCTTGGTTTAAAACTTGTCTTGTAATTAAAGATAACGACTTCGGTTTCCATATTTAATTCATTTTTTTATTATCTTTTCCTTTTTTATTATTTACATTGTTAATATTAATAAATAAATTTAAATAAATAAATTTGACCAAAATAATTAACATAAAGAAAGATCATTAATAATGTATATTCATTGCAAAATTTATTAAGCAACTTATTAACGATGCTAATGATGCATGGGATAATTGAGAAAATTGAATCTGTGAATTAAAAGTGAAATTGTACGAATATGTTTCACACAAAAAGGGATAGAATCAAATTCGATCCCTCAACGTGTCCTGTTGGTAATAAAAATGATTTTTAATCTTTTTTAGATTTTTTTATTTTTTTTATTTTTGTTATTTTTTATTTTATTTTTTTTTTTTTTTGTTGCTAGATCGTTAGTAAATAGTATATATATTAATGTTTAGTGGTATATCAATGCATGGCATGTGAACATTTGTCTACGGGGGCTGAGTCTCCGTGAGTGCTGGAAAAAATAATAAAATATAGCTTCAGTACCATTATTTTATTAAAGAAAAGAAGCATCTGGCAGTAAATAGGCTTTAAAAATGGAATATAGAGACTTCATAACTTTTTTCATTCTATTTTTTTAGTTGTTTTTTAGCTTTTTTTTAGCTTTTCTTTTAACGTTTTCATTCATTGCGAATCATTTCGAAAATTTCTTTATTTCCTAACGATCAAATAAATAAAAATAAAAATAATTCATTTCAATAAAACACAACAGGAACAATAAATACATATTTTTTGTTATTTTTTGTTTTTGTTTTTGTTTTATTAAAATAAATAAATAAATTTAGAAATTAATTAATAAATAAATTAATAAATAAATTATTAAGTTTATTAATAAATCCATAATTTTTAGGTAATAATTTTTTCTTGTTTTCATTAATATATCTTTACAAATCATTCTTTTTATTTAATTTATTTATTGTAATTTAATTAAATGCTGTTTTAATTGTACATTTTACTTTTTATTTTTATTATGTAATATATTTTACTTAATTTGTGTTATTGTTTTTGTTGTTATTATTGTTGCTTTTATTGTTGTTGCTTTATTTGTTGTTGCTTTTATTATTATTATTATTATTATTATTATTATTATTATTATTATTATTATTATTATTATTATTATTATTATTATTATTTATTATTATTATTATTATTATTATTATTATTATTATTATTATTATTATTATTATTATTATTATTATTATTATTATTATTATTGTTGTTGTTGTTGTTGTTGTTGTTTGTTGTTGTTTGTTGTTGGTTGTTGTTTTGTTGTTTGTTGTTTGTTGTTAGTTGTTGTTGTTGTGTGTGTGGTTGTGATTGTTGTTTTCAGTTGTTGTTTTTGTTATTATTGTTGTTTTATTGTTTTTGCTATTATTGTTGTTGTTTTAATGCTGTTGCTGTTTTATTGTTGTAATTTTATTGTTACTGATTTTTTGTTGTTATAGTTTTTTGTTTTTGATTTTATTGTTGTTTTTACTGTCGTGTTAATTACTGTTGTTCTTGTTGTTGTTTCTTTGCTGTTGTTATTGTTCCTTTTGTTTTTGCTGTTGTTCCTGTTGTTGTTTTTGTTTTTATTATTGCTTCTGCTGTTATTTAAACTGTTTCAAGTTATAGTATGATTGACCCCACTTTTAAAGATTGTTTGGATGTGCAGTATATTTTATGACTCCATTACACTTTTTGGTGGGTATCAATCCTTTGGGATATTGGTTATTATTATTATTATTATTATTATTATTATTATTATTATTATTATTATTATTATTCACTCTTGATTATCATCAACATACCTTTTGTCTTCTTTATGTAATGATGTCATAGCTATAAAATGCAAAAACCTCCAAACGCACAATTCACTCCAAAGATGTTCCATCAGTTATACACGCACACAGGAACACACACATACAGATTTACATATATATACAAATTTGCATATACATTCATACATACATACATACATACATGAGCATGCATACATACATACATACAAACATACAATATAATAAAATCTTTTAAAGTTTAATACCTAATACTTAATCGTTATTACAATCCTTACTGGAAATACCATTTATTGCTTCGTTAATACTTTATTCAATAATTTTTTGGTACCTTTTCCTTAATACTTTACTTGAAACTTATCTGGTACCCATTTTTTATATTCTTTAATTAATATCTCGTACGTTTTCTAATACTTTATTTAATATTTATCTGGCACCTTTTTTTTGGTACATTTTCCTTAATACTTTATTTGAAACTTATCTGGTACCTATTTTTTATGCTCTTTAATTAATATCTCGTACGTTTTCGAATACTTTATTTAAGATTTATCTAGTACATTTTTGTTTATACTTTATTTAATTTGTACCCATATCTTTTTCAATACTTTTTAATACTCATTTGGTACCTTTTGAAATGTTTTATTTAATACTTAACAGGTAGCTTTTTAAATACCTTTTACAAAACTTATCTCTACCTTTTCTTTTTAATACTTTATTCAGCACCTATCTGGTACCTTTTATAATTCTTTATTTAACTTATCTGGCACCTTCTTTTACATACCATTTTTATATAGTACTTTTATGGCACCTTTGTTAGCACCGTATTAAAATGTTTATCTGATATCTTTGATTTATTACTTATACTTTATATTTACTACTTTCTTTAATACTTGTCTAGTACTTTTTGTAAATACATTTTAAATACTTTATTAAATACATTTAATACTTACATAAATCATTTCTTTGTCGTAACGGATTTTTAGATTCCATAATAGTGAGGCTTCGTTCAGGTCTCTGAAAATATAATATATATATATAGATATATATATAATATATATAAATATATATGTCCTTTTCTGTAAGGCATTACAAATTTAACCCAAAATATCAAAGGAAATCAGTTTGTATAGTAATATTAACTTGTAATTTATATGTAGTTGGTTTCCTAATTATATACTGCTTACTAATCGATATCCAACAAAGGTGAATAGTCTAATTTGTAAGGGATTGAGTAGAGGGTAAGCGTAAGAAATTATTTCAAGTAGTAATCGAAGTATGTTTTTAATAATGAAAATTTGTTTAAATTTCTTATATTTATGAATAAATATATGATTTAAAATGAAATATCTTCAAAAGTATGTCTACGACACTTACAAGAAAAAAAACTCAATTAATAGCAAATTTATATAAATTCAGCTTAGTTAAAGCTTATAATACAATATGTGTAAAAAATATAATATATAAAACCAAAAAATAATAGAAATAATATTCCATATATAAAAAAAATAATAAGGCGGCGTTCAAGCTAGTAGGGAGCGAACTTCTTCTCAAAAATACCCCGGTAGGGCGAAGTGAAATGCTGAGGAACCCCGGACAGAATCAACACCAAAACTCAATCAGATGGGTTCTCTGTGCATCGCTCTCTTCCCTCGGAGGGTTGAAAAGTCCGACCCTTGTTCATTTCCCCCGGAAGGCTTAAGACCCCGACTCCTGCCATCTTTAGGGTTTACCCTTTATATATAAATATATGCATAATATATGTATATATATATAACAAAAAATTTATTAAGCTGAAGATTACTGAATCATCGCGTTTAAAAACGTAGCTCCAGATTTTAAGCCATTATTATATTTTAACCCCAAATATTTATTAATCCAAATGTTGGCTTTCATATTCTATTGGGAGATAGTTATGATTAGGAGGATTAAGATGTTATCTAAATTTGTAGAGATTAGGGCAAAATTTAATAAAAAATGGCGTGTAATTTAGAAAGTATAAAATATTTATAATATAAACAACAGATTTTAAAACATAAATAAATTCATTTAGGCGACTCCATATTGTGAAAACAGAAAGAGGTATTATAAAAAACATATATATATATAAATATATGAAATTTACATTTATTAAAAATATCGTATCTCACAAATATTGTAATGAACACCCCTAATGATCTTATGATATAATTATTCACATTTTTACATGGAACTTATTGTTTTAATATTGCATATCCCAATATTTAATAACCAGTATAATTTTTAGATCAAATGTCTGAAATCTACGATATTCAATAATAATAAACTTAAATATTTATTATAAAGATATTTATTAAATACTATAATAAAATAAATTTATTATATATTCCGATAAATGTTATGAAATTTATTATAAAAGTGAGTAATAAAATATATGCTACCTTTTTATATAATAGTATAGAGTATAATATCTAATATATATTATATTAGATAAAATGATATAATATAATATATGATTATTATTTATAAAAGCCAATATATTTTTGTGTTGAATAAGTTAAAATTTTTATTAATACTTAAAAATAATATATACTAAAAGTTATAGATAACTAAAATATAACTTATTATATTGAATAAATATATATTGTAGTATATAATTATGAGCTTATATTATAAGGAAGTTGATCTAAACTTGAATGATATCGAAAATCAAATTTATAAAAGAAACGTAAAAACCTTTCATGTTGACCTATTTTTAGGGTAAAGAACTAAAATCCCTAAATACAACGGTGATTAGAAACCTAAGCTAAGCTAAGCATATAGAGCTAAAGCAAACGCTAAAGAATAAGCTTATATCCTAACTCGTAAGCTAAGCTAATGTCTATAGCTAATTAACGAGTCAACTTCTTAAAAATGTGCACATAGAGAGATGAAAATATAATATAATGGTCGATATTATTACTTTAAACAAAAATTTACAATTTAAATATTTAGTATCTAAACCTATAACAATAATATTTTATTTGAATTCCTAGTATGAATAATATACTTCACCCATAATATATTTTATTAAAATAATTACCAATATATATATAAAATTTCAAATGATATATATTGATAAAAATTTAGGAACATAATAATGTGGTCATTATTTAATAGAGTTCCATAATAAATTAGTAATATTATGAGGAGCAGTAGTAGTAAGAAATCTCTACATATATAATATATATATTAATTAACTATAAAGAAAATATTTATATAGAATCTGTGTAAAATATATAATATATAATATATATATATATATATATATATATATATATATATATATCATAGTATTATAAATAATTTTATAATGATAATATATATATAACGATATAGTATATATAAATTAGTGTTATGTATAGAATCTACAAACCTGCGCGAAATGTCTATCCTCTATTTTCGATTAAATAAGAAGGAACGAGAGATATGTTTTCTTTAAACTTTGAACTATAATACATATAGTACTATCCCACCCCCTGAAATCACAAGCAGTAATTAAATTAAATGAAATCTAGGATGTATATAGAGGGGGGTCACGCCCGAGAGCGTAGCCGCGTACGCCCCGCGTAAATAGCCCTTTTTGTGAAGCTTCAAACCACAAGAAGAAAATTGACGTAAGAAATAACCTAACGCATCATCATCCAGGTTTTCGAATAGCAGTGAAGTAGTAGTGCAAGCTGAGAACAAAAGCGCAAAGCAACGCGCCGCGCGCGTGCGCAGTAACTACATACCACATAAATTATTAGTTTACTGTCGAAGATTCGATTCGCGAAGGGAATCGAAGATTACTGAGTCGAAAAACGATCCCTGTAAAACCCTTGATTTTTTACGCACTCCGACTTTGCGTCCGCCGTGGCTGCGTCTTTCGATGCGCGGTTCCGACTCCGCCGGCCGTATTTGCCTATGCCACCACCGGACTTCGAGATCTAAAGAAAAAAATGTCTTTTCTGCCGTTTGAAATTGCATTTCAATCTGAACACATTATTTTTTCCAATGCTGAAAACCTGTTAAAAACTCAATTTTAAGAATTACAAATACATAATCAAATGTTGAAATTTCAGGAAAAAAATACGTACTTTAACGAGTTCTAATTGTAATGGTGAAATTAAGCAAGCGTAATTTTCAGAAGTTAAATTTTTTTTTAGTAAAACAGGTTTCACTATTAATTGAAACTTTGGAATATTCATACATTTGAGAAATTTCATTTTAAAAAAGCGTATTTAAACCGCTAAAACTATTAATAATTCATTTTCTGCTTTGAAATTGCATTTCATGAAACACATTATTTTTTCAATATGCTGAAAATACCCGTTAAAACTTCAATTTAAGATGTTACCAAATTAATTTCAAATGTTGAACAATTTTGGAAAAAATCGTATTTTAAGAGTTCTAAATTCTTAATGTGAAAATTTAAGAAAAAGCGTAATTTTAGAAGTTAAAATTTTTTATTAAAACAGGTTTTCACAACTAATGAATATTTGGTATAAAAACAAATAAATTTTGGAAATTTCATTTAAAAAACCGTTCATTTAAGGACACCTACTACTTTATTAAATCACCTTTTCTTGCTTTTTTGAAATGAAGCATTCATGAAAACACATTATTTTTCAAATGCTGAAAATACCCGTTAAAAACTCAATTTTTAATTAATAGTTTAAATAATTTCAATTGGTTGAAATTAGATCCGTACCTTTAAGTATAAATTTGTAATTGGTTGTAGTCGTATGCGTGCTAAAATTTGGCGTCGTGGTTATGATGATGAGACACATCAGTAGTAATACGAAGTTACGGCCCACTGGTAGCGCGCGCGAAGGGGACCCGTCCACCACCCTTTCTAAATCGTAAGTAAATATTGAACGTTTAAAGCTGAAATTTCGACATCAAAGAGATTGAATTTATGTCATTTAACACTGAAATTATAGTAATAATAGGAGATCAAGGAGTTGGCTCCGCACCGGTGGCTGGAGCCACTGCGTGGCCGAGTTTAATAAAACAGTCGTATAACAACAATTTGGTGTGTTTATATGGTGAATATAGAGGTGCGCTAGATTCGAATAGATGGTCTATAAGCCTGTGTAGGGTGCTCTTAGGACCCCTATTGAGGGGGTCTTGACTGAAAAAAAGAAGCACAGAGGGCAAAACAGAGGTCGAAGGAGAAAAAGAAGATGAAAGATGAATAAAGAAGGAAAACAATGAAAGAACAGGAGGTCTACTTCTTGAGACAAGTCTAACATCCGAACACCGGATGCTGCTCCGGTGCAAATTTGGGTCGAGTTATTAAATATTGTGTAATGATACAATTAGGCTGGTGTCTTTAATATATTATTGGTCTGTAGATTCGTGAAAAAATAATGGGTTTCAGAACCATCAAGAAGATAAAAAAATAAATAAATAAATATAAAAATAAATATAAATTTTCTAATCTATTTTTTGATTACATATAACTTGGTATATCTAAATAGATTTAACTGATGTATAAAGCGAAGTAATCAGTAAATCAAGACCACCAACTCTTACCCCCTTCCTGACCTTATTGAACGAATACAAATTGAATCTCCGTCCGATCTATTTTGAATCGTAACATTGATCTATCTGATCTATCTGATTACCAGGTCTCAAAATTTTACTAAAATTGTCATGTAAATTTAACATACCCTAATCAACACCTGTTAAAATCACTAAAATACCAAACTCACCATCCCAACTCCTTCTCCTTCCTGACGGCAGTTGTGATCCCTATTTAATCTATTTGGAAATCTATTTATCTATTGAAATAAGCCAATATTTAATGTGTCAAAATGTGAATGATTAACCTAAACATTTGATTCATAAAGTTTTTTTATCAGACCCTAACAATCAGTAAATCAGAAATACAAATGCCACCCCAACCCTACCTCTAACTGACCAGATATGTGATCTATTGTATCTATTGATCTACTTGATCTCATGATTAAGGTCAAATTTTTTTACCAAAAATTGTTCAATGTAATCTTACCCATACCCTAAATAGCATTAAAATCAGAGTAAATCACAGCCAACCTATACCTACCCTCACTGTCAATCCGCCAAATGATTCTATGATAAAATTCTTTATTGACCAATTAACTATGAGTGCTGAATTGAGTCTATCAAGAAATCTATTGATTTTAAAGTCTATATTTAATTTTAGCGTAGAAAATGTAACGTCTAAGTATCTACCTACCCTAATAGCAGTAAACATCTTTAATTCAAAAACCACTGATTCTCAACCTCCTCCATGACTCTATCTGTGATCCTATTGATTCTATTGATCTATTGATCGTATTGAATCAATATTGTTAGTCAATAGATTAAGGTAAATTTTTACAAAGAAAATTGTCAACTGCTCGTTACAATACCCTAAATCAGTATATATTCATTAAATTCTAAGACAAAGCACCCAAACCTAACCCTCCTGACCAATCATGATCTATTGATCTATGATCTTTGATCTATTGTTTTATGAAGTAAATTTAAGTCTATAATTTTTTACTAAAATTGACGTTATACATACACAACTAAATCAAATAAATCAACTAAATCAAAAAATCAAGCAGATCCCAAACATCCCCCTCCCAATTGGGAACATTGGGTGTAAATGAGTTAATCTATTGATCTATTGATTAACAAGTTACATTTTTCGAGGTGCATTTTGATAAACAATAACAATAAAATCATACTACTAAGATTTTCTATAATTAAATATCATTTATAAGTTAGGATAAAACAAAAGTTATTCATCATCAATAAATGCAACAATGGTGTTTTCAATTAGATAACATGGAAACTTATAAGAAAATTTAATGGGACAAATTTAACCTTGGAAACCGTTAACCCACGAACTAAAAACTAAATAACTATTAAACAATAAAGTTAGCCAACACCCCTCATACACTCAGTCTAAAGAAAACTAAAATAACAACCAACCAAAACATAAACATATCTATGATCAAACAAAAATTATCTCTTCTAACATAACCCGATTTTTAAATATCCTAATAGGAAGCTTAGGAATTAACTATATTATAATTTTTAATATTGCCATATTTTTACCACTTATCATAACTTGATCAACGAATATCTCTAACACAATAAGAGTTCCTAGCATACAATCAAGCCAACAATGTAATGTAACTATGAATCTAGAAATGACATGGAAATAAATGTACAAAGACAAACCAATCACAACTTACTAAAACACGAATAAACTGTATAACATTATATTCAAAAATTCCACAACTAATAAACACCCAGTTAAATGTATAACTAACAATATTGTGTATGTGAACAGAAAACGTTAACTCAATCTTCTATTTTTCAGCATATAATCCATATACAGAACGATGTTAATTTTACTACTAACACCTAATATTTAAAAGCAAAAAGATTATCAATAACCTGTCCGGATTAATCATAACTGTATTTCTAACAGAAGATATGCTAAAAAACATAAACACAATTTTTTCATCAATCTACTTGACATATAACATAGCAACATATGAACTAGGAAAATAATGTACAACGACAAACCTGAACACAACAATTACACACAAATAAACTGGCTAATCCATTAAAACAAAGTTTCCAGACTTACACAGCGTGTGAAATATACAATCTTTACGAGTACAAAATCGACAAATAAAAACCAATATGTTATAATGTACCTTTATAACTCAAAGCGAGCTCAGACATATTAAACGTTTAATCTTACATTGACACGAGTTAACTATTATCAAAAAATGCTGTCATAGATAAAACCGAGTGATTACCTAACACCTTCAATAATTATCCTAATCTAGTAAATATCGATAAAGAGAAAGTGTTATGGTGTCTCTCAATCTCTTAACTTAGATCTCCGCCGTCCTTCAAGAGTATAATTACCGACTTTCTAAAACATGAAAAATGGATTTTATTGCTTAAACGATTCCTGCAAAAGTGATGCGCATACTTAATTAATATAAAACCCTCCTGGCAGATTTATCTAGCAATGTAAGAGTCTATCCCCGATTGGCTACGATTTCAATATAAAATGACACTGTCGTTTGTGAAAAATAAACACGAGATCACTCAACTCGTTGAAGATATCATATCTCAGGACAAGTACCAGACGCGGGTAAAATGAAACATGGTATCAACTACTGAGGAAACATATACCCTTATCATAAAAGAAATAGATCCACCAAGTATAATAATCATCCCTTATGCCCATATAATGAGATTCGTTTCTGTGCGAAACCAATGCAGAAAGAAAGTAAACCAGATATACGACATACGAATGAAAAAAAAAAAAAACCAAATATCATTGCAAAAGGTATATTATTCTCTGTAAATCATCTTATAATCTATACAACAACAATCAATAACATGTCAAAGATAAGTCTTAAGAAACAAACCAACGAATAGATATTGCTAAGCGGTAATGCAAAATATGTTTTCACATTAATAAAGCAACAAATAGTCCAAGTACCCAGAAGCTAAGAAATAATGCATCTATATCAACAAAGAAATACAATAACACAACTTAACGTGCACGAATAAAACTGTTAAACTATTTACATAATATTTCCACACGTAACACCTGTAGAAGTTAACTGTACAATGCGATTACAACCACGGTCAACCGTATAATCATATTAATATTTACTAAAGATCCATAAAATCCTTCTAACATAATAGTTAACTGTTAATATGTATACAAAATTGTACAACATGTAATTATTTAACAAATTTAGAGTGATAAACCAGATTAAATTTGAATCCTATATTAGAAGACCAGTCGC
>JABUQX010132561.1:22500-25000 GCA_015478945.1 Trachelipus rathkii | reverse complement strand
CTCTATCACTATATATATATATATTCAATTAATAAATATTTGAAAGAGATTTCGGAAGGCAATATTTGATTTTCTTGGGAGATATTTACTTTAATAAAATATTAATATATTAACTATCTTAACAATTATATTTATTTCCTTTTCCAAATTCGTTTGATATATCAAATTTCGAATATTTTTATGTTAAAAACTCGGAAAAATTATAATTTGGACAATTTTAATTTGAAATCATAGTAAATACCAAAAAAAAATTGATTATATTTAAGTATGTTTATATATTTTGCATCAATTTATAACAAAAGAGGTAATGGATTCAAATATATTTTTATTTTGTTTTAACCCTCTATTATTTAGTGTAATTTATCACAGTTGGTTAACCTGTTAAGCCCCGGTTTTCCTGATTTTTAGCCTGGGCCCGGAGGAGCCTGAGCAGGGAGTCGCTAAACCCCGGGAGGTTAGACCAGGGCCAATTGAATAGTTCCTAAATCAACTGTTTGGGCAGCATTTATTAGCTGACTTCACGTATTTATAACATTATAATGACTTTGGTGTGCAATTACCTGATAGTGGGCGTTATTTACTACAAGGCTGATAACTACTAAATGTTGCTAAATTATGTTTCTTTTTCTGTTGCATATATATATACAACATACCATACACACACTATTATATATATATATATATATATATATATATATATACTATATATATATATATATATATATATATATATATATATATATATATATATTCTTCTCTTCTATTGTGACTCCAGGAGCGAAAATCAATAATTAATGTATCGCTATTTTAATAATTTACCAGGGTAAATTCATTAATTTGGGTAACTTCTTCTAACCTAATCCTAACTAACACATTTGGCTAACCTAATAAACTTAACCTAAATTATCTAATTTTTATTGATGTGGCGATTGACTGACACCGATGTAGCATGTGCCGCTGTACCATATATATATATATATATCTCTTCTTCTTTATATATATATGTGTAACCTTATTACCTTTATATACTATATACTGCTCATATATACTGCTACCTCTGTACAGGTTCGGTTTCAACCATATGGAACGTGCTTCCGCTGCTGAAGATCGTTCCACTGAACGGGGATATTGAGAGGAAGATCAAATCTCTGGGTTTGACACGTAACCTTCTTTGTACAAGTAACTCTTAATATAACATCGATATTGACTTTCTCGCTTCGTATTAACAACATTTTGGGTGATAATCTTTCTTTGATATGCTGATGGTACCACATACTCTTCTTTTTGAGAACATTCTGCCGAACTCATTGCTTCAGCTTACATGTCGCTGCGATTGAATAAATCAGACGACTGGTGCGCTGCTCACGCTCGGCAGCATTCCGAAAATCGATAAAATATAGATATTCTTCCTCACCTCATTTTCATAGACACTGAAACTTTCAAACTATTTGTATTTTTAAATAAATATAATATAATTTGATTAGAAAACTGATGTTTTCACAACTGCTTGAGCACATATGCATAGCTGCACCTGGTGGTCTTTTTCCCACCAAGGAGGTTTTAATTTATATATATACATATATATATATATATATATATATATATATATATATACTATATATATATATATATATATATATATATATACTATATATATATATATATATATATATATACTATATATATATATACAGAAGTTGTATATGTGCTGCACCGTTCCTATCAAATTTAGATGACTAAGAACTCAAGTCAAACCTTTTATTTTAAAACTTCACAACAGCTTTCTAATCCCCAATCCTGTTTCTATTTTAATGAATTTTCTATGAAAATTACTATTTAACTACTTCATTCTTAGGGTTTTCCACTATGTCACTACCTCATTCTCACAATCACTTTTACATTTTCTTCATATCATTATAACGTTATCTAGCATTGCTTTCTTTACCGTATAATGGTACTTTACTGTAATTGGAACTCCAGTTCTATATCATTTTTATATTATTTTCGAGCTGGGTTTGTTATCACATCCGGTCTATAATTTTAAAATAACAATGTATCAGTATTAAAAATAGTTCAATCTTTTTAACTATTATATTTTATCAATGCGTGCGGAGGAGTTTGAAATTTCAGTGAATATTAGTGTCTTAATTGCTTTTCTTACCAAATCTCTAAAACCAGATTTTTTAGATAGAGGTTGTCTCTCTCATCCGTAACTTAATAAATAAATATATATATATATATATATATATATATATATATACCATATATATATACTCTATATTCTTATATATATATATATATATATATATATATATATATATATATATATATATATATATATATATATATATATTATATATATATATATATATATATATATATATATATATATATATATATATATATATATATATATATATATTTATACTTTTTATATATATATATATATATATATATATATATATATATATATATATATATATATATATATATATATATA
>JABUQX010132561.1:15000-17500 GCA_015478945.1 Trachelipus rathkii | reverse complement strand
CAAAATATTCGAAATATTTCAAGCCAATTCGCAAAATAAAAATAATTGTTAAAACAATATTAATATTTATTTATTTTAAATCAAATATCTTCAAGAAAATCAATATTTTCAAAAGCCCTTTTCAAATATTTAATTTAAATGATTAATCTATACATAAAATATATATATATATATATATATATATATATATATATATATATATATATATATATATCTCTACTCACTCTCAGGCGGTTTTACGGGGGAAGCACAGGAGGCCGGGCCTCCTCTAAAAAATAAATAAAAGCAACTAATGTAATAAAATAATTCAAATTACTATTTATTACTATTAAAATCATTTATTTTCTTCCGAACATTATTTTTCATATGAATCATTGACTGGAGGAATTTCGATTTGTGCCTACTAGAGAGCTTAATTATAATGCTTTAAAAACACTGGTTGTCATGGCAACGTAAAAAAGCCTTATTCTTATTTTGTCTGAGGCCTTTTCCCACAAGCCTCTACTCAAGGCATTGGTAATCTCACTCCCGAGGTGTATGCACTGCAGTAGAAAGTGAGAAAAACAAAAAATATGAAACAAAAATAAGAAAAATATTTTTTATAAAAAAAAAATTAAAAAAAAAAAAATTTAATATATATATATATATATATATATATATATATATATATATATATATATATATATATATATATATATATATATATATATATATATATATATATATATATATACCTAAAATGCACATATTTTGCCTATGTAGATAGAAATATTTCATTTTTACCTAAAAAAAATTAGACTTCACTTTCATTTCATTTCTTGGAGGCAGTAGAGTCATAAATTGAGAGAATCTAACTGCTAAACCATTTAGATATTTACTATATATATATATATATATATATATATATATATATACTATACTATTATATATATATATATATATATAAATATATATATACTATATATAGATATATATATATATATATATATATATATATATATATATATATATATATACTATTTATATATATATATATATATATATATATATATATATATATATATATAATAATAATAATAATAATAATATATATATCATTGATTCGATATATTTATAGCACATATGAGTCAATGGGAAACCATTACGGGAAGAGAGCTTTAGAATTATGGCGCCGTTCCGGCTGCATACCTTGAATTTCTTAAACAAAATAGCGTCTTCTCACATTGCATTGGTCCAGACAACACCAAACTGGCATAAAATGCCCTAAGAATCGATGCCTGTCTTTTTCTCTCTATTTCCTCATTTTCTTCCCAGGAACACCACAAGGCGGGAGTCCCAAATGGTCTGTGCCTCACCCCGTATTGTGTTACCCTGCAGCGCCACAGTTACCGAGGCATACGAGGCTGGGGCACCTCATTCTGTCTTTGCACATTCACCTGAACGCTGTGGTGGTACTCACAGTTTGTTAAAGTGAAGTATTTTGCAAAGAATTTAGAAATATTAACGTAAAATAATATATATATAAAGAAAGAAAAAAAAAAGAAATAGGCGTATATTCTTAAACATATATATATATATAGATTATGTATGTGTTGGAATTATAATAACTATACACGCTCTGTGTATATATATATACTTACATATATATATATATATATATATATATATATATATATGTATATATATATATATACTCTCTTTATATGTTCAATTAATCATATTATTTAGATAAAATTCTGACTGTAAAATTGTACAGAACCAACGATCTCAGTAACAAAATCTAGTGTCGAAGAAGTTCCCTTTGGGTGGGACGTACCCTGAGTCCAGATGCGAACAGTGTGAAAATGTTAATCTCATCTAATCAGATGCCTCCTCAAATCAATTAAATGGAAACTTACTAATACTTGTGGAGGTACGAATCCATCGACATAAAGATTCATTAGATAATTAAATAGATGAGTAATAATAATAATAATAATAATAATAATAATAATAATAATAATAATAATAATAATAATAATAATAATAATAATAATAATAATAATAATAATAATAATAATAATAATAATAATAATGATAATAATAATAATAATAATAATAATAATTATTATAATATAAATATTGTGTAATAATTAGATCAGATTTATTGTTATTGTGTAATTTTTTAGGTCTTTCAGTTTCTCTTAATTCGGTATTCAATGTTTCACGTATATGGGAATTGGAATTACGAGGTTAGATGTGGGTTATGTGTGAATGGGTTTATTTTAGTTTAAATTGTCGTTATTTTTCTATGCATATTTTGTACTGTGACTTTTAATATAGATTGTTTAAAGTGCTTCTAATTCACCCCTCTTTATCCTTTATTACTTTTAATAAGACTGTCTAGCAAACTAACAAATGAGGAGTGAAAACTCTCCTACAGAACTAATGCAAATAAAAGTGAGAGCCTTTATACAACTAGAATATTAAGAGGTGAGAATCCTCATTTGCAAGGTTATTT
>JABUQX010132561.1:5000-7500 GCA_015478945.1 Trachelipus rathkii | reverse complement strand
TATATATATATATATAACTTAACATATACCTCATACTGCTGTATATATATAATATAATACATAAATATATATATATATATATATAATATTTATATGTATATAACATAACCTTAATAAAACATATCCAAATAGTGCTCTTACCCACTTTATGCTCATCTTTATAATGATGTAGGTGGGGTTTCGCCAATAAAACCTTCATCCATTATATGCTTAATGATATATATATATATATGTATATATGCTGTATCATATATATATATATATTTACTACTATATATATATATATATATATATACCTGTATATATATATATATATATATATATATATATATATATATATATATACTGAGTCAATATACAAAACTCACAGCCCACAAGAAGCCACACTGGGGTTGAATAATCACTCCATGGGCTGGGTCTTGGTTTATGCATATTTAAATGTCAAAGGAAATTTGAATGGCGAAGTGATTATTCAGTCAAAAAAAAAAATAGTTACTACTAAAGTGGGAAGATTCAGATAAGATATGGGATAACCTTTTAAAAGGTTTTATGGACCATAAAGTAGGAAAATGACGATGGCGAATGGGGTCCAGTTAGGGACAATCAATGAAGATATGGTAAACAGTGCGAATATAGCGACGGCGGAAATCTACCAGATGGGGAGATGGGTCTCGTGACAGTAGTGGAAGTGAGTGATATTAGTGTGGCGAATACGGAGGCGTGCAAGTATCACCTCTTGTAAGCGTTTTCGTCAGCGAGATTAAGACCATTCACCATTGCTTGGCTTTATATTTCTAAGTTTCGCTCCCCACTGATCACTCGTTCAGCACTCTTGCCAATAAGACCGAAAGCCTTGTCGGAGAGCAGGATAGTAATCAGTTGATGGGAGGCGGCCTTGTCGAGTGGCATCCGGGAGGTACCTGGAACAGTTCCGAAAAGAAGAGGCGGCCATTTTTGCCTCTATCGGCGATTTCATTTATGATCCCTTACTTTACGAGAGGATTATGCCATTGATTTATTTCTTACGCTGAAGAAATTGTTGTACAGCGGATACCATTTCGTTTTTAGAATAAGAGGTTTTAAGCGCCTGGAGGGCGCTGAGCGAATCTGAATAAATGACATAAGAGTGGTCTTGATTAAGAAATAGAATTCGAGAAAGTGCAGTCATTATAGCCATTAATTCTGTAGTAAAAATTGAAGCATGAGGGGGAGGAAAGAGAGCAAACGCACCCACACTGTACCCTGTTTTAGAGCCGTCAGTAAACACTGGAGTAAATTCACCGTGAACCACGAAATGAGACAGTGATGATGTCTTTAATAAAGCAGCAAGGTGGCTAGATTTGGAGAGAGAGGTCAGAACCAAGCAAATGGTGGGAGCAGGGAATAGCCAAGGTGTATACCTTTCATCATGAGAAAGGCAGTACCTTTTGCAAAGGGATGTTAAAGAAATTAAGGATGTTATAAACTGTATTTGCAAAATGGCCAGTAATTAGAATTCTGATTTATCTATCGTTTAATCGGTGTTAGGGCAGACGGTATTGGGGTTTGAAAGCGAAGATAACTTGTGCACATGATGTATTCCCTTCAAAGAAAGAGTGGCATCACATTAGATTCAACTTCAAGGCTCACCCGGGGGGACGATTGGAAGGTTCCAGTGGAGATACGGATCGCTTCATTTTGGATGGGATTTAACAAGTGTAGTAGAGTTGGGGAGGCCTGACCATATACTACACAGCCATAGTCCAGCTTCGATTGGATTAGGGCGATGTAGAGACGTAAAAGGGACTTGCGATCAGCACCCCAAGATTTTGAGGCGAGCTGACATAATAGGTCAAGCGCGCGATGACGAGTAGTTTTCAGGAGTTTAAGATGCGGTGCGTATGTTAAGTGGTCATCTAGAATGAGTCCTAGAAATTTGACCTGTGAAGTTACAGGAATTGGCGAACCATATAAGGTTTGGCTCGCGGGAAGAAGGTGGCAAGTTCTTCGATTCCCTTTTTTCTTAAAAAGTACCGCTGAGGTTTTGGTGGGTGATAAATGGAAGCCATGGGAGTACCCCATTGTGAAATATTCTCAATAGCTAGTTGAATTTGCCGTTCAAGAAAAGGCAGCCTGGCACCGGCTATATATAGCGCAAGGTCATCAACATAGAGAGAAAAATAGGCAGTGCCAGGGATAGAGGTAATGATCATTAAATCCGACGGCAAATAGTAAAAAACACTTAGGACACTAGCTGCGGAATGCAGAACGCCTTCATCCAGAGTAAAGTGACGTGACATAATAAAAGAGCACCGAACCTGGATGGATCTAATTGACAGAAGGCATTTAATGAAAAGTGGGTGTTGTCCATGGAAACCTAGTGAGTGGAGTTTAAGGAGAACCCCAGTTCTCCACGTTGTGTCATAAGCTTTCTCAAGGTCAAAGAAATCAAGGACAATATCACCAGTTGAGAAGGCTTCCCGGATGTCATGGTCTAGTTTTAACAAGGGATCCGCGGTCG
>JABUQX010132560.1:0-23794 GCA_015478945.1 Trachelipus rathkii | reverse complement strand
CAATACTTCGTTCAGTTTCCAGTTGGGTGTTTAACCGTTCGCATTTATCCGTGAAACGCTTTCGCGTTTTTGTTGCGCCGCTTTCATTATTATTATTATTATTATTTTTATTATTATTAATTAGAATGTAAAATCAGAATTTAGGATTCTCTCTCTCTCTCTCTCTCTCTCTCTCTCTCTCTCTCTCTCTCTCTCTCTCTCTCTCTCTCTCTCTCTCTCTCACTCTCTCTTTCTCTCTCTCTCATTCATGTTTTTCCCTCTCTCTCTCACTCATGTTTTCTCTCACTCCCTGAGTTCCTCTCCCTACCATACTCTTTCTTTCTCCCTCAAGCTTTCGCTCTCACTCTCTTCGTTATTAGGTTTTTTAAATCACTTTATTATTATGAGCCAAATTTTTTATCAACTTAGAATACAGTAGATTTAAGATCATAATATATTGGGTAAACTATTTTGGTCAAACTTATAATTGTGATTATAGAAAATTTTTAGCGTACTTCACTGGAAGCACCAATCGTTATAGAATTTTTTATTTTAAGCAAATTAAAGAAAATTAAACCTCACTTATGGGGAGAGGTAAAGGAAGCAAAAAAATTATTAAAGATAAAATAATATGCCTAAGCAAACTTCTCTTACCTTCAAAAAAACGGGAGCTATTACAAGTAATGCGCTGAAGTATCAGTTTAAGCCTTTTAGCATCTTACTTCAATCGGATGAGGAGGGATCCCTCTTTGAAGAAAGACAATTCATCCAGGATATTGAAGTATGGAAAAAAAAAAACACAGTCACTGCTTTCATAGAAAAAATTAATTAAGGCGTAGCTAGACCAAAACAAAATTGATGAAGTTTTTTAAGGGGCCAGCCGGAATGCACAAGAGCTGTTCAAAACTTTTTTCTTTTCTCTCTCTCAAATTGAATTGAGATTTTTTAGATGGTTGTGCTTTTTCCCTTTTTGCATCAGGCTAGAGCATTTTGCAAATATTGTAGCTCAATTTATGAATTTTAAAGTTAGATTAATAGTTAGATTAATAGTTAAATTAATTTTTTAGATTTATATTATAGGTTTGGGACTGAATTCCAGTTTGAGAATGATATAGAGAATTTAATTTAGATACCATTCAAAATTTCAACACTCCCCCTCAAAAATAAAAAATAAAAAAAATTTTTTTTTTTTATTTTATTTTTTTTTTAAAAACCCTTAACCTAAAACTAGCTACCTAGCTGGAGTTACCTTTTTTTTTATTTACAAAATCTTCTCCAGTATACTTAAATTAAGTCATGTTTCAATAGGTCTTTAATCCTATTTTGAAACTTTATAGCCGCAGCTCTTTTAGGTCTTATTTGAGTGTCTTGCTGAGGAGAGTCATTTTTGGGTAAAGTAATATCATCTTTTTGTAAGTCTGGGGTTAGGTTGTCAATAGGAATCTCCAATGGGTAAAGATTATACCCATGTCTTTTGGACTGATGTCCCTGTCCTGTTTGTACAGTCACATGTCTGACAATACCTTCATTATCAGGATGAACATCAGTAATTCTAGCTAACTTCCAAAAACATTTTGGAAGCTTACTAGATTCATTTAGCAAACACAATTCCCCAATTTTAGGTGTTTTAGTAATTAGCTTGTGCTGCTTTTTCTCTCTTTCTCTTAAGCCCAATAGATATTCATCTCTTCATTTATTTTTTATAACCTTTAATTGATGGGATAAAGTTTTAAAGTTTTATACAATATTAGAAATATAATTAGGATCAACAATTTCCCCTACATCAGTAGAAGAAACTTTGACTTCAGGAGTGGTTAAAAAGTTATATTTTACAATATCCTGACCAAAAATTAATTTAAAAGGGGTAATTACATCATAAGAAGGGTCTTCTTTAGAACTGACATAAGTTAATGGACGGGCATTAATTGCATGCATTATTTCTTTTACTATAGTGGAGAAATTACCTACTGAAATAGATCTACCCTTAAGGGAGGTGTACAATGATCTTTTTATTAACCCTACAATTCTCTCTGCTATTCCTAGAGTTCTAGGAGAATAGCTAGCTGTGAATTGCCAAGTTATACCATTTTCTTGCAAATAATTTTGCACTTTAAAATTATGAAACCAATCACTTAAATAACTACTAGCCTTCTTAAAAGTAGACTGGTTATCAGAGATTATTTTTTTGGGTTGAGAATAGGTAAGGGAAAGATGGTAAAGTTCCCTTAAAAATGTCTCTGTTGTCAGATCATAAACCACACGAAGACTGGTAAATCTAGTATTACAACAAGTAAATAATAATATATATAAGATTTAATTTTATTATTATTATCATCTGGGTCTTTTAATAAAATTGGCCCAGCATAATCAATGGCAGTTGTTTGAAATGGGTGTTCATAGTCACTCTTTTCTTTTATGAGGGGACCAACAGTGGGTACCTCATATGCTTTAGCAAAATACCTTTTACATGAAATACACTTTTTTAATATACCTTTTACATAGGACCTTATTTGAGGTATCCAGAATTCCTGCCGAATTAAGTTACAAGTAGCAGATAAACCTGCATGCTTAGCTTTATTATGAGTTTCAATTATTATTAATTTAGTAAAATGACATTTCGGCAGCAAGACGGGGTACCTTGCATTATAAGGTATAGTTCCTGCATACCTGTACCTTCCCATTGTACGAATGATATTATTATCATCCATAAATAATTTCAGATTCTTTTGAAGATTGGTTAGGTCTTCAATAGGTCTACCTTGATTTAAATTTATTAAATTTGTCAATTCTTGGGAAAAGTATTTCTTTTGGAAATACTTTATCCAAAATTCAGTTGCAACTTTATTATATGAATTATTTGAATTTATTTTTTCTATGCGTTGTTCAATAGAAAGGTCAGGTTGAGGATTATATTTATTAGTTTTAAAATATTTTAGATTATGAATAAACCTGATTACATAACCCGTTATTCTAAGGACTTTATTCCTATTTGAGAATCTTTCAATGTTAAATAGTTCAGTATGACTTTCTACTTGGGGTTCTGGTAAATCATTAGTGGTTTGAAGTAAAGAATTTATGCTAAGTTTTGAATTGAAATTTACGAGAATTGTATTAGGAAGGGATTTTGGATCTTTAAGAAATGAAGGACCAGTTAAATAAAATTGCTTATACTTTAGAAATTTCTTGGTGGTAAGATTTCTAGTCAACAAATCAGCAGGATTATTTACACCTGAAACATGTCTTAAGCTTATATCAAAGGGGAAAGAACAGCAACTAGTTTGAATTTCTTGAATTCTATTGCTAACAAATACAGAGTTAATTTTTAATTCCTTTTGATTTAACCAGTTTGCACAAACCAAAGAATCAGTCCAAATAGTAGTTCTAAAAAATGAACCATTTTTATTATAGGTTTCAATTAAATATTTAATGACATTAACGCCTAAACAGATGGCTAACAACTCAAGTTGACAAATTGAATAATTTTTACCCTTTGGACTAATTCTTGACTTGGCATATATAAATTTTGAATTTTGATTATTAACAAGGTAACATACTATTCCATACCCAACCCTACTAGCATCACAAAATACATGTAAATCATACTGACTAAATTCAATATCTGATTCAATTGATGTCATTCTAGGAAATGTTAAATTTTTAACCTTTGAAAAATCTTTACAAATCATTTTCCACTCTTTTTTTAATTTTGGGGAGATTTCTTCATCCCATGAAGCATTTTCACAAACCAGATTTTGCATTAAAAGCTTAAGTTTAAAAGCTAAAGGAGCAATAAAGCCTATGGGATCAAAAATACTTTGTATAGCACTCAAAATCTCCCTTCTAGTTTTACATTTGTTATCCAAGTCACATTCCTTTAGGGATATTAAATCCTCTTTCCTATTCCACCAATAACCTAGAAGTTTAGTGAAAAGAGAATCTTCAGTAGAGAGCAAACCTAATTTTTTGAACATTAACTCTGCTTCAGGACTGTTAGAAGCCCATTCATAAAGGTGAAGACCATAGGGCTCTAGATAATTAATAGCAGTTTCAAAATGTGACTGTATGGATTCTACTTTATCATTATTTATCATAAGGTTATCCATATATAACCGATTGGAAAAATAGTCTCCCAAGTCAGATTGTTTTGACTCCAAAATTGATTTAATTGACTCTTGCAAAAGAAATGGACTGGTTTTATTGCCAAATGTTACTCTATTATACCTAAGACACATTAAATTATCTTTAGTTAAAGGTTTTGATAAGTTCCTAATCCATAATAGTTTATGAGCATCTTTATCATCTTTCTTAGAAAGATGTAACATTAAAAAAGCCTTTTCTATGTCAGCAATGGTTAAGTACCTACCATGTCTTATAAGTATAAACAACCTAGCAAGATGTGGTAACAAGGATGGACAGTTATCAAGTAAATCATTTAAAGCCTTGTCATCATCATATTTTTTACCAGATGGATCCACCACTATTCTAATTTTAGTAGTATGAACATTATTTCTAATTACAGCAAAGTGAGGAAGAAAATAATCTTTTTTATCATCTATTTTATCAATAGGAATTTCATAAAGGATACCTTCATTTAATTGTAAATAAAAAAATATTCTGATATTCATTTAATAAATTATTACTTTTTAATTTTCTAATAAGAGAATTAAGCCTGCCATAAGCATAATCAAAATTAGGAGTTAAGTCATTTATATTATGATTAGGTTTCCATGGAATTTCTACTGATATACTTTCCTCACTCAGCTGAACATTATCTTTAAAAATTTTTATTATTCTTTGTTCATTAGTGGTAAATTTTTCATCTTTAAATAACCCTAAATTCTCCAGACTGCTGAAATGACCTATATTTTCAGCTAGATTTTCATCATTTTCATTGATAGTAACTACAGTAACTACACAACACTCTGTAAATAAACTTAAGGCTGTCTCATATTTGAAATGATAATCTGAGGGAATACCTTGCAAAATGACACCATACCTAGATTTGTAAGCCATAGCATTATTAATTTTAATAATTTCTAAATTTAGTTCTTTAATACTAGGGGCTCCTAAAATTACATTAAAATCAGTTACTACTTCAGAATCATAATTCTCTGCTAATTTAAAACCATTAAGTTCAAGGGAAGAAACTAGTTTTGACACTTCTTTAATTTTAAATTTTACTGGGATGTTATCAACAACCAGGGCTTCAATGGGATATTCAACATCTTTAATAAAAAGTTTTGCAACTTCAAAACATGGCTTTGAAGATTGAGCATTAAAACCACTAATTGTTAAGGTTTCCTCAATGACCATGGTGGAAATACCCAGAGACAACTATATTTTTAATGTAATTGTTCTGATTCGCAGAGTTCATAAGTATTCTAACCTTTATTTCAACACCCAAATTTGTTATAATTGGTAACTGTAATGATGGAAGAATTGAATTACCTCCAATAGAAGTAATATTACACCCTTGACTAGTTTTATTACTTTTCCCATTATCTTTTACTTTAGGATCTTTGATTTTACCTTTACCTTCTGAAAGTTGTTTTAAGCAAAGAAAATATAAGTGATTTCTCTTACCACAAATTTTACAAGGATCAAGAGATATTGTACAACTGTTTTCCTCATGATTTTTACCTGTACATTTTTTACAATACCCTAATTCTTTTATACGATCCCATTTTTCTTTATTGGTAGCATATTTAGAACATCTGGAAATAGTATGGCCATTTTGAGAACATAATTTACATGTCATTACAGTAGAAGCTGTAACGACTGAAGTTTTAGATTTTACACCTTCATAAAAATTTTTACCTGAACCTGCCTCATTCTCTGATTGAGATTTTATTTTTACATTTTTATTATTTACAGATTCATTTTTTAATGAAAGAGCATTAAAATTTAAGGCTTTTGATTTAACACCTTCTTGGTCGTTTAATGTTTTAGTAGCCTCAGTCACCGCACTTCGAAAATCATCAAATGATTGATATAATTTATATCCACATGTACGTAAATATTCTCTTAATTCTATATCTAAAGCATTATAATAAATGTATAATTGAATATCGTCAATAGTTAGTTGATTATTTTTTAAGCAAATGGAAAAAAAACCCTTTCCTTTTTCAGGAAGAAAACAATCACGATTTATGAATGAAGTTGTAACATAGTAATCAAAAATTTCCGTAATTACCCTTTATTTAGGGGAAATTTTGAAAACTTAGGGTGAATAGTTTAGGGAACATTCGAATAACAAAATGCGATAAAATAATTAATTATTTACTTTTTTTTAATGAAATTCAATTTATTATTAAATAATAATAAAAAAAAAGAGATTGAAAAATACCAGTAGGCCTATATGATATTGTGACGTTTGAAATAACATTATCTAAAATGCTATTGATCGCATATATTATTAGCTTAATCGATTTTTGTTTCTGTATATATATATTTTTGTTTCTGTATATATATATATATATATATATATATATATATATATATATATATATATATATATATATATATATATATATATATATATATATATATAAATATATTATTATACATTATATATATAACCTCATTAATTATACGAACTCTTGGCGTGAATTTCAATAATAAAATATTGGCTAAATATATATATATATATATAAATATATATATATATATATATATATATATATATATATATATATATATATATATATATATATATATATATATATATATATATATATATATATATATATATATATATATAAGTTCAATAGTTCTGACTCTGAGTGCCCTAATTTTATTTATTCCTTTATTAAAATGGATTTAAACTATATTGATGAATTTATGTATTATATAAATGAAATATATCATCATTAATTAGGTGATAATTAAGATTAATTATTAATTTAAAATTGCCTGTAATAAGCCAAAAATCATGATTTTTTGATTTATTGAGCAATTTTTTTGTAAATACTAATTAGTCCTGAGTAATATCTCCACAAAAAAGTTTTCTAGATATAATTAGCTCACATTAACTTATTTTAAATTATATATATATATATATATATATATATATATATATATATATATAACTTCTATATATATATATATATATATATATATATATATATATATATATATATATATTATATAAACTATTATAATATACATATATGGAATATGATTATATGGTATTGCGATATTAGATTAATTATCAGTGAATTAAATCAATTGATACAAAAATTTTCAGTTTGAGGAATAAAATATTTTGAATTAAATTGCCGAGACCAATTTTAACTCTGAAGCTTTCATTTTATCTGGTTCCTCTTTTGTTTACTTCTGTATAGTAACACATAATACTATGGAACAAGTTAACAATAATATTTTAAATATGATTATTTTATTTTATAGATAGCCAATATTTAGTTTTTAACTAAATTAATTTTTAGTAAAAGTTACTTCGTGATCACGTACGATCATACAGACTCAATAGGTCCATGTGGCATCTCACTGTCTCTATTTTTCTAATGCTCTAAAACGTTCTAATTAATTTTTTTTTTAAATGTATTTATATATAGAGATTCTTATTATTTCTCGCCATCCTCCTGTAGGCGTTCGCACCTGTCCTGCAAGAAGCTCCTCCATCCTTCCCTTTCCACCTCCTCCGTAGTCATTTCCCTCCTCAACACCATCCCTCCACTCTCCTCCTTCCCTCCGGCTGCCACTCATACCTTTTAGCACACCTATTTGCGCCCATTCTCTTCGCCATATCAATCTTAATACTCTCATTTCGCGTGCCTGCACTTTAATTTTAACTTTTGTATTAAGTGTTCATGCCTCATGTTAGTACGGGACTCATAATGTTTGTGTATATCGTTGTCTTGACTTTCCTCGGTATTTTCCGATCCTTGAGCAAAGGGTATAACGAAGCAAAAGTCCTATTAATATTTCTAATTATATGGTTCAGCTCCTGGAACATGTCCTTTCTTACTCCGCTATACACTCCCAAATATTCAAACTGTTCCGCCTTTTTCAATATTTCCCCCTCCAGTTCTATATTTAACTCCTCCTGCTCCCTACTAACCATCATAACCTCCGTCTTCCCCTTATTGATTTTCATTCCTTTCTCCATCAGCACCTCGTCCCACACCACTATAAACCTCTGCAGAGCCTCGCTTGACTCCCGAGACCAACGCCTGATCATCAGCGTATCTAAAGATTTCTCTATCCACTCTTTCCTGTACGACCTTGCCACAATAGTCCATAAACGTTATGAACATTTTTGGGGAAGTTCACTTCCCTGTTTTACACATGTTGCTATTCCAAACCAGCTACTACCATCCACCTATGTTTTCACCTTGCAACAACTGTCCACATACGTGCATTTATTGCTCTTATTAGCTTAGTAGGCACCCCATACTCCCTAAGATTCTCCACAAAATCTCCTTCAGCGCACTGTCGAATACCTCTTCTAAATTGATAACGAAAAATTGCCAAGCATGAAGGATTAAAACAAGATCTATGGTATAATTAGTTATCTTTCCATAACGTGTTATTTTACACAAACATTACCTAAATCTTTCATAGTTCTCCTCTAGATGCTTCTTGTGACTTCTTTGGCTACATACAATTCTTTAAACGCTTTTATAAATGTAACTTTACGAGATATTGCTGGCATTAAAACTGCAATTTACATTAAATATAGCAACCAAGTTGCTAGGATGATTCAGCAAATTCAAGATATTGTGGCATTTTACTGATGCCTTTCGTTTTGATGAGCAGGTTCATTCCTTCTTCGACTAAATCTTTCTCTCTTCATAATCCATGGTTCAACTGGGCTTGTTCTCTGGCCATTCAGGATTGAGACAGTGCGTATCGGGAGTGGAAAAATTTTCGTTCTCCTATCAATCTAGCTAATTTTTCTTCAGCTAGAAATCGTTGCAGGGATACTTTAATGGAATATCATATATTGTAGGTAAATAACAGGAACTGCAAATATATGAAATTTGTAAAAGTTTATTAAAGAAAAATATATTTCATGTTATAAACAAACTTGAGCAATATATATATATATATATATATATATATATATATATATATATATATATATATATATATATATATATATATATATATATATATATATATATATATATATATATATATATATATATATTTATATTTATAATTTATATATATTTGTGGCACAAATATCTGTATATATATATATATATATATATATATATATATATATATATATATATATATATATATATATACCGTAAAATGGGGTAATTCGGTCCAGTGACTCAAAATAGCCTTTACAATGTAAAATATATCTTTAAAGATGTAAAATAATGTGGTTTTATGTCTTAGGTATTATTTTTTTATGAAACCTTTAACTTAAGTCCATTAATTTTGTGATTTTTTTTTCCTGAGCATTATAAAATCGGGTAAATTTTAGGCCTATTGCTAAGAATCATACAGGTCAAAATAATTGTACTACATTATTGGTACCAAGATATAGTACTTAAAAATAGTTCATAACCTTAATGCAATCGTTGGAGTCATTCAGGCAAGAGATAAATATGTTTTATTATAAAAATTGTAACATGGGCCAATTCGGTTCAGGTTTAAAAATTTGCGTGGGCAATTCGGTCCACATTGAAATCTTCATTAAATTAAATTTTTAATACTCTTTTAGATGTCCGAAATATAATGTTTAAAATAATTTTTACACTTTTACAGCAAGATAGGTAGGTAAAGTTTTTCACGTAGGCCTAATTAATTTGTACAAATTTTTCAGCAAGATGGTTCATACTTACGCAAAAGTAACACGGCAGGATACAAAGGGATACTCTGATGATGATGTTGCCAGAGTCTTACGCCGTTTTCGTTTTTGCATTGGTGCTTACGAAACGTAATATGCCTGAAACGCTCGAGTTTGCGTTCATTTTGTCAAACAGCGTTTGCATTCGTTTTTGTCAAACAGCGCAAAATCGTAAAAAAACGCTCACCAAACGTAAAGAATTTCCTTAATTCTGTATATAGAATAAAAAAGAATAGCAACCTTACAAAAAGAAATTCTAAAGTTCGGCGAGCATTTTTTAGGCTTTTGCGGTTTCACAAAAACAAACGCAAACTCAAGAATTTTATTATGTTTTCAAATCCAATTTCTTAAAATAATATTGTAATACCATTATGTTTAAAAATGAAAACTGACTTATCATAGTTTATCAAATAAAACACTTTAATGAGGATTCTTAGGGATGTGAAAATTGAAGTGGACCGAATTGCCCCACCCCCCAAAATCGTGGGGCACGTTACTTATCGGCTTCTAACATTAATCCTAAATTATATATACAAATACAATTATACTAATTCTACTCCTAAAGGATAACATTAACATATAAAAAATTTTTTTTTCAAAATAAAAATAAAAATAGTCCGTTGCATTTTCACAAATGTCTCAACAAATCCTTGGGACTCTTCTGTGCCCCATTTTACGGTGTATATATATATATATATATATATATATATATATATATATATATATATATATATATATATATATATATATATATATATATATATATATATATATATATAATCCTCACAACCTTCTCTCTGAGCCTCACGAGACCGCGACAGACCCCACTATGGCATCTCGTCAATCCCTTGGCCCAGGTGGGCCACAACCATACCCCTTCACAAAACCAGGCCATTCACTCCTATTATGCAATTTTCTTCTCGTCTCTGCCAAACCCGCATTCCTCTCCTACAGGCATTTCTTTACCCACTCACTCCACTTTTTCTTCAGTCTTCCAGATGGTCGATTCCCACCACTATACATCCGCTTAACCAACCAACTATCATTCATCTTTTCCACATGACCAAACCATCTCAACGTACTTTCATTTATTCTCTCATTTACTCTTTTCTTCACACCACGCAACTCCCTAATGCGTTAATTCCTCATTTTATCAATTCTTCACCTAACACGCCCTTAAGATTGTCCATCTAAACACATTGTATTTTAGATCTATACTTCTTATCCCAGGCCATAGTTTCACTACTATACAGTAGCACAGGTAACAACATACCCTCATGAAAGATCCTAGCGCACTCAAGACTTAGTTCCTTTACATCCACCAAGGATATAATTGGTCTAGCCACCTACCTACCATTCACAAATTTCCTACTACACTCTGCATCATCCGTTCCCTTTTCATCCAACATATATCCTAAATATTTAAACTCAGACACTTGCTCCTGTTGTTCACTATCCTCGCCATTGTTCAACTTCCTCTATTTGATGACCTATAAAAGAAAGAAAAAAATTGTATATTTTCAATAATAACTCTAAATTAAATTTTACATTAACATTTCGATTAGATAATTAAATATTTCAGCAATTGTGAATATATGAAGTTAACAGTAGAAGTCTAGGAACCCGAACTAATAAATAGTTTTTAGAATTGGCTAGGATAAGTATTTGACTGAAAATTCTTATTATATCTTTCGAAATTAAAATGGCGATGCTTTCTAAAAGCTGTATTTATATACTTCATGTCCCTGGACTACTGCCGCTAACTGTACACTAAGAAACATTTTTAGCTTTGGTAGAGAGATTTGGCAGGTTGTGTAAAAGGAGGGGTTTGAAGGTAAAAGCAGATAAGAGTAAGGTTATGGTTCTGAGTGAGGACAATCCTCCGTGTGAAGTTATATAAGATGGTGAGCAGCTGGAACAAGTGTCTGAGTTTAAATATTTAACATATATGTTTTATGAAATGGGATGGGGTGATGGATGCAGAGTGTAGTAGGAAAGTTGTGAATGGCAGGAAGGTGGCTGGTGCAATTAAATCGTTGGTGGATGTAAAGGGACTATGTCTTGAGTGCGCTAGTCTTACATGAGGGCATGTTGTTACCTGTGTTAATGTATAGTAGTGAGACTATGGTCTGGAATAAGAGGTATATAGATCTAAAGTACAATGTGTTCAGATGTACAATCTTAGGGCGTGTTAGGTGTGAGAAGAATTGATAAAATGAGGAATAAACGTATTAGAGTTGTGGTGTGAAGAAGGGATAAATAAGAGAATAAATGAAAGTACGTTGAAATGGTTAGGTCATGTGGAAAAAATGGATGATAATCGGTTGGTTAAGCGGATTTATAGTGGTGTGTGTGTTGGGAATCAACTGTCTGGGAGACAGAAGAAAAAGTGGATTAAGTCGGTAAAGGAATGCCTGGAGGAGAGAAATGTGAGTTTTTGTTCTAAATTTTTGAGTATAAATATATTTTGATATTTACAAAGACCGGTTCAGTGATAAAATAATAATAATAATAATAATAATAATAATAATAATAATAATAATAATAATAATAATAATAATAATAATAATAATAATAATAATAATAATAATATATCAATATACATAAAGAAGACTATACAAGTTATTAAATGTTATTTTTCTAAAAGTTCTTTATTTGGTTTATAGTCTTTATATTACCCCACAATGTATGTTTGTTTTTCTTATAGAATAGTTAATTGGAAAAGATGGACTTACTTATTCCTACCTTAATTGCAGTCATGGATGTCATTGTTAGTCAGTCACTGGTTAAGTTGTATTGCGCTCCTTAGGAGACCGGGAATTACTCTTGGCAGTATAACGGATATTCTTTTGTTGATGTTATACAGCAGTTGATTTGTGCTGGACAATTGGTTCTTCCAAGACAGGGGTTATACCTTTTCAATATATATATATATATATATATATATATATATATATATATATATATATATATATATATATATATATATATATATATATATATATATATATATATATATATATATATATATCTTCCTACTTTCTCCAAATTGTGGGTGAGGTGCGCAGCATACACCGGAAAAAGAAAAGTAGTAGAAGAACATGACAAATTGAAAAGAAACCCCCCTCCCCTTACCCTTAAGTGAGAGAACTTGTCACATCCAGAAAAAAAAATCAACCATTGGGCTTCACAAGAATGCGACACTCTCATGGTGGTACCTGGTCAATGTAGAATTTATCCCTTGGGCCTGGAGTCTCCAAACTATACCCCTTCACAAAACCCGGCCATTCACTGCTATTATGAACTTTCATCTCACCTCTGCCAAACTCACATTCCTTTAAATTCTTGCAATACATTTTTATACAAGGTATAATATCTCAACAACAATTATTCCTTTCTATTTCTATTTCTGGTCATAATTTAATAAAAAAAAAAAAAAAAAAAAAAAAAAAAAAAAAAAAAAAAAAAAAAAAAAAAACTTCCAATCATTTCAATTATGTGTGTGTGTGTGTGTGTGTGTTGGTGTGTGTGTGTGTGTGATGTGTTGTGTGTGTGTGTGTGTTGTGTGTGTGTGTGTGTGTGTGTGTGTTGTGTGTGTGTGTGTGTGTGTGTGTGTGTGTGTGTGTGTGTGTGTGTGTGTGTGTGTGTGTGTGTGTGTTGTGTTGTGTGTTGTACGTGAGGGTGTGTGATGTGTGTGTGTGTGTTTTGGAAAAGTTACTAAAGAGTCATATAGAGAAATATTTGGATGATAACAAGATATTGCATAACTCCCAGCATGGTTTTAGAAAGGTTAGATCATGTAGACAAACCTTTTTGAATTTATGGAATACATTAGTGACTGCATTATCTGAGGAGATCCACCTGACTTTATATATTTAACTTCAGCCAAAGCCTTTAAGAAGGTTCCCACATAATGTCATGATGAATAACAGTTAAACGAAATTAGATGTATTATGAATTACCGCTAATAAAAGTTAGGTAACATGGTTGATATTTAAATGAAGTTGGTTGTGGTAATTAAGGATAAGAGGACTGTGTTATGAACTATACTATAATATTGTCATATAAATAAGTATTCATGGGAAAATAGTGAATAGATGAGTGTGACCATACTAGGTCATGTGATGCGTGGTACATAATATTGTCTTACTGTATATAGATAAAATGATTATATTAAGACTCACAGGACCTTAATATTGTATGGTTTCATAATGTTTACAATGCTTATCCACAAAAAGTAGTATTACCTTGAAGGAATATTATTTAAAGATATTAATAATAATGTGATTGAAGATAATTAATATTTACTTTGTAAATATAAAAGTCTTTGACCGATCGAAAATGATGGAAATTAGACGAAGATGTGTCATATTGAGTTTCTGTGTACCTATAATGGCGAATAGATGTGTGTTGTCTTTGGTTTAACTTACACTCAGTGTTTTGGTGGTCATAATAAAGTTGAGCAAATTCACAATTCGAGTTTAGGAAAAATGAAGTTATTTTTTTACTTTAAAGATTGTGTTTAATTAAATCTCATGGCATCACTCAAATGTATAATATCTCTCAAAGAGCGCCACATGAACAGTGTTTTATATATAAATGTGGCTTTTGTAATAGATTGTAAGATGTGCCCCGAGTCTAACATACGCGAGTGATTGAGTTCAAATATATAACTATCAAAAAATATATTGAATACTTTTTACAAGAGAAATTAGATTCAACAAAAAGAGTAATGAGAAAAAATAAAATTATAGAAAATAAAAAATTATATAAACGAAATTATAAGAAATAATCCACAATACCCGATTTGGAGAATAATTTTGAGTGTGAGCCCTAAGCATTGAAATTTCTTAAGGATAATAAAAGGATTATTATATCGAGATTGTATCGTGTAGAGAAGGCCCGGATAAATTATATCATAGTGAATATTTAACCGCTCTACCGTGCGAGCTCCTCGTAGGAACTCTCACGAATGCGTTGTTTTTATTGGTTTCTCTCGCTCAAAAAAGATTATATAGTTACAATTTAGTTTAGTGCGTCATAGATACAAGATCATATAACATTTATATTTTTTAATTCCTCGGATTGTATTATTCAAGTTACAAAGGAGAACACAATGGAAAAATTTTAGGTTGCTGAGAATGACTTTTTGTGTATGGTTGAGGAATCGAGAGACATGATAAGAAGGAGAATTAGTTCAATCTATTCAAGAATTGATACAAACTCTTTCTCATCGTTTACGACAGACACAAAAGGATGTTATTTTTGGAATTGTTTAGATCGCAACTCAAGTATATGTGTTAACTCACTTGAAACATTTTGAAGGATAGACAGGTATATGGATGGTTTGAGCATAATATATGATATATAATATATATTTTTGAACCATAATAGTTATAAATTGCGGTTTTTTAGTTATTAAGGTAAAATTGCATGTTATTACTTTCATCAATAACTATTTAAAGTGCTTTATATATATATATATATGCATGTTATCTCTCAAGTGTCTATAGCTATAGTTTTATTTATCTTTTTTAGTTATTTTGACTAGGTTATGTATATTATTATATAAGTATTATAAGTTACAGTAGGTTGATTGTGAGGGTCTATGCAAGTAAGCATGTTGGTAATAGATATTGGGTCTTATTTTATAACTCTTTGATTTGAATGTAGATGGTCATCGTTTAGGGCCATGTGGTTTATATGCATTATCTATACTTTAAAAATTGGGTTACAATAATCTCTTATTTCATTTCATTGTTATAAGTTATTTTGATAGCACAAAATAATATATTATAAAAAGTTATTGTATAAAAATATAAAAATATACATTCGCTATTTACTCATTAGCAGTTTTAAACTACTTTAAATAATTTTAATAATTATTGGTGGAAGTTATACATTCAACCCTGAGGTTAATCAGATAATCTTACACTATAATTGTGAGATCTCAGCTTCACATATTTTCTTCAAAATAATCTCTTCGTAAGCTATAACCAAAGCTAATATTTTCTTTAGGAAGGTAGTCGCTCAGAATATAACGTTAAGTTCATGTTATTAACATTAAAAGTGAAATTGAATAGATGTGTAGTCGGTCACATGCTGTTCTGTGTGGGATACCTCTATGGCCAGTATAGTATTTATATTTTTTTAAAAACTTATAATAACTTAACTTTTACTGAACTTTAATAAATTATTTCTGAATCTTAGAATTATTTTTTCAGAAAATATTATGAACTGATATATCATAAATTATAGATACTTACTTTCCTATTAATATATAATATATATATATAAATATTATAATAATATATTATAAATATATATATATATATATATTATTATATATATATATTAATATATATATATATAATTATATAATTTATTAATATATTAATATATATATATATATATACTAGATATATATAATATTATATTGATATAGTCAGTTTTAGGTACCTATTACAGAATGATTATTTTGTACTACGGTTAATTCTTTAATAGTTTATTTTTATATCTATGTAAAACCATATATGCTATTTAATTAAACAATATATCGTATATATATATAATAAATATATTAATATATAATATATATATATATATTATATATATAATATATATATATATATATATATATATATATATTAGCTATATATTATATATATATATATATATATAATATATAATTATTATATATATATATATATATATATAATAACGTAAAAGTAAAATACTTGAATTCGGTTACATTTATACATTATAATATGATTAAAAAATAAAACTATTTATTGGTAGATTATATAGCTATATATTAACTTATAATATTGTATAATTTTAAACTAGAAGTAACAATTAATATTTTATTCTCATAAAATACTAAAATTTTGCGTTTGATAAAATAAATAATGATATGATCAGCATAAAATTATTAAAATTTTTTAGTAAAATTACATATATATTTATTTCATTATATATTTTATAATTAAACAAATATAGGGGTAAATGCGCAGCCCAGCAGTGTCGAGTTGTTACATCTCCAAAAGATCCACTTTACTAGCTATCAAATGAGTAGCGCGGCTGCACCTCGTGCGAGGGTTCTACTTGTGTGCGATTGTATGGTAATGTTTGCACGGTCGCTACGCTTTATGAAGTCTCAAAGTGCTTCAACTGAAGTTAATAGTACCTGCCATGCATGGTTTATATGAGCATAACCTGGCTTATTATTAGGCCTAATTTTAGCCTTATGGTATCATTAATGTAATATTATAATATAATATATATATATAATTACATCAATATACTGTATATACATGTATATATAGTAAATATAAATATAAATATAATATATATATATATAGCTAAGTATATATATATATATATATTATATATATATATATATTTATATAAATATATATATATAATTTATATATATATTATATATATATATATATATATATATAGTATATATATTATATATATATATATAAATGTATAATATATACTATATATATAAGCGATCGGGCAGGGTGATCGGACCACCATTAGGCATAAACTTGGTCTCCCGACCTCTCCCCTAATGCCACTTTGGAATTTTTTTTTTTTGAAAATCAAGGCCTATTTAGTCGGTTCCTAAGTCACTAATCAAAAATATCATTAATAATTTAATCTAAATAATAATAGTTTATATTAGAGTCATCTGAATAACGCAAAGTCACCACCGCCTTGGATGGGTGAAGCTTGATCCAACCTATTTTGAAGGTGGTGGATCGTGAATAGACCCATCTGTTTTAAATTCCGTTCTTTTACGTATATAAATTTCAAATTTATATTTTAATTTTTACTTAGTAGAATAATTATAGTTTACTAATATTTAAATCGTTATAGTAAAATAAATATTAAAACATAATAGATAAATAAATCATAAAGAATAATAAATATAATGGTTGATCCGATAACTAACCCACATCTTACCTGGTGGTCTGAGTAATTATTTTGTAAACATTTTTTAAAAACTATTTTCTTTTATTTATAAATACTTTCTACTTAATTTATTTAATAAAAATATATATATATTATATAATATTTCGTCTAAATAATATGAAATTTAACATAAATTAATTATACATAATAAAATGTCAATAATAATACGAATAACAATAGTACGAGAATACAGATGGTGAAGTCCGAGTAACCACCCCTTTAACAACAACCTTTATATTGCGGGTGAATCGGACCATGAGTTAGGCCCCATGTATTTTGCGCACCTAAATACTGTTTGGATCAAAAAATTTACTTTGCCAGTTTTAAAGCTATACATACTCGAGTGTATCACTGAAAAAATAATTAATAAATCCATCCACAATTTTTCATATTTATAACAAAGTTAAAAACTCACATTTTTTTCAAAAGTGAAATTCTATTGAAGGACATTATTGTACCCTAATTTCTAACATTTTTTAAAAATAAAAAACTTTCTAGAATTAAAGATGATCTAAATAAAACTTGTAGTACTACCGCGTGGCTATTAAATGAGCAAATTTTTATTTTTTTATTTTATTTAGAGTGGACCGAATCACCCCTCCTAAAGAGGCGGGCCCGGTCACCCCGCCGACGCTATATATATATTAGGGATGTGCCGAATATTCGGTAAGTATTTGGTATCGGCCTATTCGGCCAAAATACCGAATATTCGGGTATTCAGCTTTTTGCCGAACTATTCAGGCCGAATATTGAGCTTTATAAACAATAATTTTTTTTAATTACAACTTAATTATTATTATTATTCAATTTAAAATTGAATTTTTAGAAACTTAATTTTCCAAAAAAATAAAAATATAGCCAAATTTTGTAGCCAAAATGGAGAAAATCTTTGTCATTTGTCAGATCCTATAAGGGCCTTTGACATTTTTAAAAATTCTAAAAAATAGAATTTATTTAGTGATACGGGATAATGGACCAAACATGGTAGCTGGTATAAGGGAGAGTGGCTTCCTATCAATTTCATGTTTTATTCACATGTTGCAACTATGCATTCCCGATTCAATCATTATGTCCGAGTCTGTTTAAAGATATCTTTAGTACTTGCGAAGCCATTTCCTCTCATTTCACCATTTCAGCAACGGGCCAGCTGCACAAGCTTAAAACTTACAGATGCGACTGGCAATGTCCAAACAGCATAAATATAATTTCAAGACGTTCTAACACGCTGAAAAGAACTCATGATATTAGCTTAAAAGAATTGTTTGAACAAAAAGTCCCCCCTATCCATATATGCTGCTGAATGCAATCAGAAATGTTGACTGATATTCAGTGGCAAAATTATATCCATTTACTTAAAGCCAATTTAGGAACAACATCACTAAAACAAAGCATTAAACATGATAGTAACAGTCAGTCCAAAGTGATCCCTTCCATTTTGGCAATAAATCTATAATAAGGCAATTAAAAAGCAAAAGCTTCAGTGGAATAATTACACTCCTTTTGAAGAGCTTAAGAATCAGTAGGAAAAAGACTTTCTAAGGCTTCTATGTGATAAATCTTTGTGTGTAGCTACTTTTTTTTGGATCTGCGATTCAAGCTAATTTTTCAACTATAGATTTCAGATGAATCAGTAAAAAAAATGGTCGTTGAGGCATGGAAAGAAATGCATGAAAATTTAGCTCCTGACTCTTCTGCTGACGATGATTTACGTAGTGGGGAAAGTGAAGCTGAAGGGTTCCATTTTTCACTTCTTTAATGGATTTTTTAAAGAAATTGTGGCATCAAAAACGTCATACAGAAAAGAAAAGTGAGAGTGAAAAAAGAGTCCCATTCTTCTGACGATGTGATTATTTGTACATAAAGTAAAAGGTTACATACAGAATTACATCAAGAAATAAATAAATATATAAGTTTGCCTACTTTGACCAGTGAAGACAATGATTATTCCCTTCAATTGTGGAAAAAAACACTGGAAATAGTTTTATGAATTTGAAAAAACTAACAATAAAAATACCTTTCCGCTCCACCGTCATCAGTCGAAAGTGAAAAGAATATTCTAGAACAGGAAGGACAATATTTATTGAAGCACAGAAATAGGTTTATCCCTTGGAAAATGGAGAAACTGCTAATGTTCTGTCTTTTTAACCTTAGAGCTTATTTCAAATGAAAGTTTAGGTTTAATATCTTTAAATAACTAAAAACTTTCCAATTTTCATTTAATTATTTTTATTGTGAATGGTTTGCTATAGGTAAGAAAATTAGTTATTTACTTTTTGTTCTATTACTTTTGGATATAACACTGGTAAACATGAAAATTTCTTGGACGGGGTTTGCAATTGATTATTGATGTGCCGATTCCAAAAATGTAATCGTTTTTTTTGCAAATCACATCGCATTTGTGAGGATATTGTCTGTAACACAGATTTGTAAAATTTTTGAATTTGTTACCTTTTTCAAAGAGGGTTCTTCACAATTATTTGGGATAATAATATATATATATATATATATATATATATATATATATTATATATAATATATTATATATATATATATATATATATATATATATATGTTTACCGTATATAATATATATATATATATATATAGTATATATATATTATATATATATATTATATATATATATATTATTATATAATATATATATATATATTATATATATTATTATAGTATATATTATATAATATAATCGGTTATATATATATTATATATATATTATATATTATATATATACCGTATATAATATACCGGTATTATAATATATATATATATTTATATTATATATATAATATATATATATATATATATATTATATATATATATTATTTATATATAATATATATATATATAATAATTAATAATATATATATTATTAAATGAATAATAATTATTATAAATTAATATTAAATTAATATATAATAATATTATATATTTTATATATTATACTATATATACCTATATATATAAGTATATATAATTATATATATATATAATATATATATATATTATATATATTTTATTTTAACCTATAATTTGTTTAACATACCAATAATATAATATCTGATATGTGTCTGGTTATAAAGATATATAAAGATAATTTATTATTATTGGCCCTCAAGTTTTCCAGCCTGAAGATTTTATATATAGATTATCTTATAATCCTTTTATGTATTAAAATTTAGTAATACCTGGTTTGGGTAATATACTATATAATCATGCAAAATTTTTGCAATAGTTGCACACTGTTGAGAGCTATACATGAATTTGGCTAAATTGTTAATAATTCTAAAACTTTGGCACAAAACTCACTCCCCTAAAATATTAGGTTCCAACTTTGAGTTGGGGCTGCAAAACATGTGCATCATTTTATTTTAAAAAGCTCCCCGCCCAATATTGAAATGTGAATGGAATTATTTCCTCTAAGCTCACAAAAAGTTACTCACTTCTTTCAATTAGAACTTTAACATATATAGAAGATTATCTACTTAATGCAGAATCAAAATTCAAAATGCATTTTAAAGGGAATTTAATAGATCTATAAAAAAGGCATGAATAAAAAAATATCAGTCTCTAAAATCTATATATTTTTATATGTATATGTGAATATGAGGTGGGATATAAAAAAGAATTCGCGCTCCGCGCGCGCTCCCAGCACTCTTCAGGTTGTTGATCAAATGGTTTTAAAAACCCAGTTATCCTACTTATAATACTGAGATTTCTTTTATTATCATTACAAACAGGAACAAAGTTTTTTGCTTTTAATTTACGTGGTAAATATAACCGTGGGCTTCTCTTTTTAGTAAAAGAGAGATTACAAATGTAGATATATACTACTCGTAAATAAATATATAAATTTCTCTGTTAATAAAATGTATATAATTTTATACTCACTTTCCATGAAAACTCCTTTCAGTTACAACTTATAATCTTTTTAACATTAAGATTGACTTAGTTATGATCTATCAATAACGCTTTTATATAGTTTAATTACTATGTCACATATTATTGTAAAATATTGTTGTAATAGGTGTATCCTCTAACGTAGTTATTTATATTTAATCTCCCTTAAATTCAGTAGTAATAATAATAATATAAAGAATAATATATGAGACTACAGTAATATATAGGTACAAGGAATTAAGGTGCAATGATATATTATATATATATCTTGAGATAAACAATACTCATATATATGAATGTGAATATATATAATAGAAGGTATGTATCCTCCTCATATAGAAGTATAGCTCGAAGGGTTATGTATGTAGGTTTTTTATACAATAATGTGGTATATTATTTTTATTAATTATTACTATTTACATGAGCTTTAATTACCTTACTGGTAAATTTTTTACTCACTTACGAATTATGCCTCATAATAAATAGATCCTCATAATATTAAATATTAATGGTAATTATATATAATAGTGTAATTGTATATAGATATAATATATACCTTAATATAATAGATATATTTGTGAGGTATCTATGTTAATTAATATAGTGTGAAACTCAGAGGCATATACAATATTTAATGGAGCGAGAAAGTGTGAATACAATGCTATATCAGTTAATTGTATTAAGTATACTCTTCATCATATAGTTAGTGAATCACTTTAGTTATTTTTTTGCAATAATAGAATATATCTTAGACATTGTATGCTGACTTCATCCCCATTCCAAAAGCTGTACATTATATTATTCTTCCTTAGACCAGTTAGGTTTGGAGCCGCATGTATTCTCTTAAGAATATGATAATTTACATATTCTCTTAATACTCGAGGCACTCTTTGTCATCAACATTATGGGTGGGAAAGATTTATTATTACATACTCTGGTGTTGTTCTCCATTCTCGCTCAGAAACATTAAATTATTATAAAAATCTATCTCTCACAAAGAAAGTCTCATTGCCGTATATCGCAATAATTTAATGACCAATAGCACAATATCCTAGACCTTACAGTGTATGTGTGACTCTAAGAAACATAGTGACTTATTATATCTGCTGCCTCCATGTTAAAATGAGAGTATTCATCACTTTCATGTATGTTTACTTCAGATATTTTAGCTTCTTTGTAAGATTTTGAATTTGATATCTGAAAAGCTTTCAAAGCTTCAGTGTTAATGGGGATAATTTTATGAAACCCTTGTGTTCCTTTCAATGTTACACATTTTTCAAACCTCTTCTTCAGTTTTTCTTCAGCTCTAAATACTTCTTCCTTTGTGATGTATATGCAGTTTATTCCTGGTATATATTCATTACAGTAGTAGAAAAAACTGTCTGCAGTTAGTATCTGATCCTTATATGGCCTTTGTAGGCTTGCCTTGGCAACAGTTCTCTTGATGATTCCACCAATTCCATCACAAACATTTTTCCCATGACCGGTTCCAAAGAAATTCCACTTCACATAATATATAAAGTCCGCAGAAAATGATGGCATAAGGGTTGATAAAAATTTATTATTTGTTTTAGGTGGTACTGTGCAGCACAGCGCATATCACTAAAATAATGGAATTTTTCTAATGAATGCAAATTGTCTTTAAGTTTGGTTCAATACAACTTAACTTTGAAAGGCAGAAGGAGATGGGATACCAATTGAGTGGATTGAATGGTGGTTTAAGTAATCGGCGTAAATGCAACAAAAACTTTCCATGTTGGAGAAGGCGAGCCAGATTCAATTTTGTTATGAAAAATATACAACAAAGAGGGATGTATTGAACTTGATCATTGACCCAGTGAAAAGCCTGACTGGCATCTTGTACAATAAAGTATAGTTTGTCTAGAAAAATCACGCAAGTATGTATAACACTCTTATCAGGTAGGTTGCTTGTTAAGTTCTTTAGAAATTAGAATTAGCTTTTACGATAAAAATGATGCCTGTTAAGATTGAGAAAACTGTTCTTAGGCCATGAATTTCTATGAAAATCAACTATTATGATTATGATAATGGATTGTAATTAAAATTTGAAGTCGGGTCAGAATGTAC
>JABUQX010132559.1:10000-15784 GCA_015478945.1 Trachelipus rathkii | reverse complement strand
TCTCCTGGTATTATAAGGTGAATAAGGGATTTTTGCTTCCCTTCACGACAGGGGTTCCATCTGGCAGTGAGGAGACTGCTTTTACTGTGTGTCAAGCAATTGCACAAAAGCCCTTCCCTCCCCCCCACGTCTTCGTTCCTGCTGTAAACTCTGTATTTTTACCGAAATTTTTCCCACTGTAGTAATTCTACAAAGGAGATGTTATGTTTGGATATATAGGTCTAGAATGTGCAAGCTTCTTGGTTTCACAACTTTTTTTTTTTCTCAACACAATATAGTCCTAGTACGTGCTGCTTTTGCGGCGAGTTTTACACTGATCCTCGACGAAATTAAGTATCTGGCAGGCTGTGTTTTAATAAAACAAGGCTACTTTTTTCCCTCCTGGTCTCGGAAAGGATGAATACGGCACACTGTCTAAGATGGTTATGAAATCACATGTCGCCCATGGCTTTGATGAGAGTTCCGGGAATATGAATGCTTTGGTGGGGTTTGAAACACTGACATTGGTCATTGGATTCCTTCTTTTTTGCAAACGTATATAATTAATAGCCGCGTCACCATTTACCACGAATGTGAGGCAATATTCGTGGCACTATCACTGACATGAACTACAATCCTGCAGGCTTTTCAACCCCGATGGATACATCTCCATGGCATTTCTCCAAAAGGCATTCCGGGTGTTGGTGGTGCGGTTTCTGACACCGCTGGCACATTTTCGTCCTCATAATCTAGTTTTTGGATGATTATTAGTAAAAGTGTATGCGGACCAAACCCGGTGTACCGACACGTAAGGAAATGAAAGGGTAATAATGATTATAATATGGTTCCAAATTGTTGGCACTGGACGTTGAATGTATCGTTGGGACCGCAAGGCGCTCTGTGGAGTTATTTTACTTTTTCGAATAGTTTTTTTGGTGCTTTCTATAGTTTATTTATTGGTGAATTGTAGATATTTTAAAATTTCCGTCCCCTTTACCATTTGCCCAAAAATCCGCACGTAAATCCCTTAAAGGAATGTCTTCCTTTCTTAATATAAAATTGTAATATGTGGATAAGATTTTTTTTGGCACTACCCATATATGTGTTATTATATAAATATTATAATACTTATTACATATATTTATATATATATTATAATATTATATATATATATTCATTATTATTTATATAACTATATATACTATATATATTAATAACTATTTATATAATAATTATATAATAATACTTATTTATATATATAAATATAAGAACGCAAATACTGAACTTTTTCGTTCAAATTAAAACGCTTATAATTCCTAAGACTTTTTCAAATTATGGCAAACAGCCTATAGGAATGTTTTTTTTCTTGTTTTAATGCAGCTTTAGGAGTTTAGGGGAATTTTTTTCCTCGCAGAGCTTTGGGGTGTTGAGTTTCCTGAAATTATAGTATTTTTTCAGGTTGGTCGGGATGCACACTTAACGTAGTTTTTCAGTATTTTTAGAAAAATTTGTTTTTCTCCTGAATCACGAAGAATCATTCACTAAAACACAGAATAATTCTTATTTTTGCGAGAAAGAGTCTCGCAGAATAATTTAATAATTTATCTATGGTAACTAGTAGACTTTCAAATGTTTTGATACTGTTCTTTTATCTAAGATATTTTTCAAATCCCCCCCCAACACATATTCCCCCCCCAATTAGCTCCTTACAAATGATTACCTCAGACGATTATTTTGGAAACGGAGAGGACAAAAGGGAAAGTGCCCCTTTCAGATTTTTTTAGTTGATGATGTCGTCGTATTCGATTGTTTAATCAATTCTCTGATACGAAACGCAAACTAAGTAATTATATTTACAATTTAATAAGCAGAAACCAAATATGTATGAAGTAAATAAGTTTAGGGTCTGCACCCGAACAGCTTTTCAAGTGACAGAATTGTATGAATTCACGAGGTGTGTGAATAGTGTGTCAACCAAACAACGTCAACAACTGTATAAACTCAAAAAGCTGGACAAAATTAGCGACAGAATGGATCGTGATTTGTTGTGTTGCTTCAGGTTTCCCGAAATGCTTTTTCGGAGGAATATATGATTATAATATTATATTATTATATATAATAGTAATAAATATATATATATTATTATATATAATATATATATTATAATACTATAATATATATATGTTTATATATTTATATATATATCTTATATATCTATATATATTATATATTTATATATTATATATTATATATAATTTTATATATTAATAATATAAATTATCTACTTCATTATTATATTATTTTTTTATTTTAATTATCATTATATTTATAATTATATCATGTTATTGATCAAAATATATAACCTATTATTGGTGCTAACCTAATCATTGCTCCTAATCTGTCAATACAATAGCTGCTAACCTAAGAAAAATGATCTACTATTTGATTGTCCATGATTTTCTCAACAAATTTTTTTTTTTTAACCCTTCCCATAAATGGGATTTTTTTTTTTAATTAAAGCCGTGGATCAGCTCAACGGAAATTTATTAGTTGTTATGTAACGTCCTATTTTTATGTGTATATTTATTAAAACGTACGCTTCCTTCTAATTCTTAATAAAGAATGCTTTTTCACAGAAACAGAATTAGCAAAAAAAACTGACGTTTCTTACATAATAAAATGTAAAATTTCTTTTGTTTTACCCTTTAAAAAGTTAAAGAAAAAAATATTAGGAGTCCTCAAAAAAAAGTTGTTACTCAGCAGTATTGAAGATTCTCTTAAAAGGGCTAGAAAATTTGCCAAAACACAATTTCTTCTTTTTGAGTGACCCCTTGTCCATTAGAAGATAAGAGAAAAAAATTGGAAACATGTTCGGAAAGAGTGACATAACCTACAAACTTTCTTTAAAGAACTAATTGAAATATATTCAGTTTTATTTCTCTAAACTCCCCCAACATCCCCCCCAAAAAAAGGCGAGGAAAAGTTTTCTTTGACTGTGCCCTAGTGTTCACGAATCGGAAAAAAAAAAGAAAAAACGGATGAATGGAAATGTGGGTAGTTAAAATAGGCAGCAACGCAAATGATAGGATGGTGGAAACTTATAAAAATTACCCCCACATATTAGATTCTTCAATGTTATTTTTCCCTTTGAGGATTTGATATTTCACAGATGAAAAATTAGACAAGAAACTGACATTGTAAAAGTGAATAGAGTACCAATGTGTAGAATGCGGGTAATAATGCCGAACTACCGCGCGTCATGTCTGATTACACTAATATATTTAATATTATTATATATATATATATATATATATATATATATACTATATTATATATAATTATATTATATATATATATTATAATAATATATATAGTAATAAATATATATATATAAGGTTCGCTTTTCAGTTTATGTGGAGACAAGAATATCGATTTACTAGCATCGAACCTTCGACTAATAATGTTGCTCCCTATCACATTAAGCAGAAATGTTATGAGCAAATTCTTGAAGTGTTAATGTTTTGTTAAAATTTCCGATATTAAGGATCAGCATTTGAGAGTAGGTAAAGTAGTTATTAATTTACACCAATATATTTAGGAAATATTGAATGAATTCCTGTCAGTTATTAAAAACTATATAAATCTTAATTAATATTATTTATAAATTTATAAATTATATGAAAAATATTTTTGGTTTTTTTTTTTTTTGGTGGGGTTTTTTATCGCAAAAAACTGATCTTTCGTTTGAAAGCCTGCTAATTCGCCCTGAAGCTGACCTTTAGTCCTGTCTAGAGACACCGAATCTTTTCTGATATTTCTTTTAAAATAACTAACTAATAAATTATATAATATATTATATAATATATAATATATATAAATATATATATAGATATACTATATTATATATATATATTATAATATATAATATATATAGATTATATATATATATATATATTATATAATATATTAATATACTATATATTAATAATATATACATTAATAAAAAATAGTCATTGGTAATGTAATATAATTATTATATATAATTATATATATAATATATTATATTAATATTAGTATTATATTATATTATATTTAATATAATAGATAATTATAATTACGATATATTATAGCTAAATTATAGTAATTATATTATATATAGAAGATAATATATATAAACAGATTATTTTTTAAGATTTAGAGATTATATAGATATATAGTTGGTGAGTGAAATTGAGTGGCGGGGAAAAGTGTTAAAAAAAAAAAAAAAAAAAAAAAACAAAAAAAAAACCACAAAACAAAACAAACCCGGCGCCCGGCTGTAGGCGAGGCTCCGCGCCGCGGGGCCCGGGGCCCGGGCCGCCAGCGCGGCCGGCCCCCCACCGCAGGCGGGAGTGGGCGAGGGGAGAGACGTCCCGGGCCCGGGCCATGATGTCAACATTCTCCGACACGGCGCCTTACACTCGTGGTGTACCCAGTCGAAGTTTGCTAGCTTATCAACCCGTACGTTGTATCCGGAGCTGATCACGTCGCGATGGTTCGCAGTCTACCTCTTTTTCCATGCGGTTGCGCCGATGTTAGCAGTACCAGCAGATTCACACTAACCTTGTCCGAACGTTTCTCCTGAAATCAACATGCGCTCCGTATACAGTCAAGTCTCTAGGCGGTAGCTGAAGAGAACATGCGCGGCGACGACCGTCCCAGCTAGCCGACGCATCATCCCCGTCTAACTCGCATGTGCAGGCGAGCTATGACCGAAAGGTGCACAAGTGCGACGAAGGTGGGGCGGCCGCGACATCAGCTCAGTTCACCGGCCGATTCAGACGTTCTAAGTCGGTGGTAAGGTCGTTGCAGGGCGTATTGTGCAGTCCGGATTAATCAGCAACGCGTAGAGCGAAACTGCGTGCCAGGGTGGGACGAAGCACGAATGACTCAGCTGAATGCATGCGACTCCCAGACGGTGAAGTTGTGCAAGACAGGCAGCCGGAAATGCCCACTCTACCATTCGGGGGGGGCATAACTGTCTCTATACGCAACACATGCGGGGGCGTTAGGGGGGGTTGGGAATTTTAATATATGAATACCATATATATATAAGGTTAGGGTATATATATATATTATATGAATAGTATATAATATATATATATTAACGTATGGTAGTAGTATATATTATTATACTATCAGAACGTGTCCATTGTACAAAATGGAAGGCCATAAATCAGCTGACGTTATAACACATAAATTGATGTATTCATCTCTCAGAAAAGCCTTGCATTCAACAACCCCCAAATGGCGTTGTCAGGTCGCCGATATCAATGGTTACGATTTACAGTAAGGAGAAGTGAGAGAGAGAGAGTAGGAGAGAGAGAGAGAGAGAGATGAGAGAGAGCAGAGGGAGAGAGAGAGAGATGAGACAGAGGTGAGAAGGTAGAAGAGATGAGATTTGGGCACACGTAAAATTTTATTCGAAAAAAGACGTTATATGTATTTATCTTTAATTATTTTGTGATGCAAAATATATTAGAATGTTAATAGTTATTTACAGCCATTGTGTCGCATCCCATTTGTATTTTTCTATTGTGCTGTATTATAGAGTATTGAATTGTATAAATGTATCTAATATCTTCTATCATCATTTTCATTATCGTATTGATTTGATTATAGTGATATTCAATTGTTTTGCTTAAATTGTACTGTAATTTATGCACAAAAATGTTGTTAGAAATAATAATTATTTAAGTACTATAATCACTGAAATTGTATCTTCTGTTTTATTTGGGTTTAGGCATTCTCTCTCTCTCTCTCTCT
>JABUQX010132557.1:0-2500 GCA_015478945.1 Trachelipus rathkii | reverse complement strand
CACTTCTGCAAATTCGTCAATTCTTAAGGTAGATTATCTCCATAGAGCGTAATAGATCGAGCATGCCCTTTCATTGGTAAACTTTTAAATTAAAAACAACTGACCCTCTGTTCCAGATTGTCAAATCTCTGTAGAAAGAATTAAAATCCAGTGATCGGTGCACTATTTACACCTAAAACATTTTCCAAATTACTTATCTGATTTAAATTGTACTAAAAGACACTTTATTGATCTTTATAACTTCAAATTTTCCCTCTTTTGGGCGTGTTGAATTAAAGGAGGACTAAAAGTTTTATAGGTTTTCAATAATACCTACTATAAGATGAATTTTAACAGCGAAATTTAAAATGCAAATGGTTATATTAAATTAATATTAAGTTTTGTTGAATTACCTCAAATGGTAATTAACTGAAAATAATCAGATTTTAGTTTTTTAACAATATGTCTGACCTAATTTAACGGTGTCGATCATATTGAAGGTGGTAGTAGATCACTAAAATTGAGGAACAGGTAATTCGTCAGATTGGGTTGATTTGGATTGGTGAGAAACCTGTTTTTTTCCACATCTTTTCTCTTCCTCTTTAAAGATATAGAAATGGAAAGTTTAATGATAGAGCATTAATTTGATTCAAGCCAACAAAGAATTTCTTCGCGTTTTGTGTCATGCATTGCTAGTGAGCTATTTTGGCAGATCCCAATCCACGGTAAAAGAGAAGGGTTATTATTATTATTATTATTATTATTATTATTATTATGTATTTATTTATTGATTATATTAATTATTATTATTTATTAGTATTAGTATAGAATATTATTATATCGTATTATTAATTATTATATTATTACTTATTATTATTATTATTATTATTATTATTATTATCATGTATTATTATTATTGAGTTTAAATTATTATTATTATTATTATTATTATTATATTATTATTATATTATTATTATTATTATTATTATATACCTTTCTTCAACGCTTTATCCCGTGATTAAGACTCAATGCGGCGGGCTATCTCGCCGTTCAATAGAAAATTTTAAATACTTTTGTTTATAGTGCGTTAGGAAACTGCTTGTATTTAGTATTTTAATATCAAATATAGATTGCCGTTACAGTGGCTCAATCGGTTGAGCGACAGAGTCGTAAAGGCAAGGGCCCCGGTTCGGTACCACGTTCGGATCCTAGGTATCAATTACATAGTGAAGTTTCTCTTCTAGAATAGGGCTATCTATGCCCGTGAGATGCCAACTTAAAAAAAAGTATGAAAAGCTTAATGCTACTTACTTTCTAACCCTCTTGATGTTCTGTCTCAGTGACTTGATATTGACTCATTACTACTTTTCTGAAGGTACTACATTGACATTTGTTCGAGGGTTTCGACCACTTGCATTCCGAAACTGTTTCAACAAAGGGTGTCAAGTTTTCACAAAAAGTTTGTTTGGAGATTAATAACTCCAGTCTTCCTCCTTGCTGTACCCCCATTAATCCAGTCACCTCTGTTCTGTAGATTCATTGCCAGCCCCTCTTTTTCATACTGAGCTTAAACACGCATTTTAAACCTTGTGTTTGAGCTCGTTTGAAAGATTTACATAAGGATTGAAGTTTGGTATGTTCTCCTCTTTCTGTTTTCTTTTTTTTAGTCCTATTTTTCTGCTCCTACTTGAAATACAGACTCAGCCAGTGAGTGGTGGAAATCTCAAAAGAGCAATGCAATAATACTTTCTATGTGAAATCAAAATTGAAATGAAGATGTTTTTTCATAAATAAATCTCAAAAATGGCTGAGATGAAAAGGATACGTAAAGTTTGAATTAAATTTTTATTTGATTTATTTTTAATTAATATAAAAGAAGGTTAAAAATTCTTGCTAAAATTAAAATGCTTTTCTATTTTTGAATAAATTTTCTTTGTTACGTCAGAAACGAAAATAATTTTTTTTTTTTATGTAATATATGTATATATAGTATATATATTATATCATAATTATCTATATATATAATATATATTATATATATATATATATATATATATATATATATATATATATATATATATAATATATATAGTATATATGTATATATAATATATATATATATATAATATATATAATATATATATATATTTATAATATATATATATCTATAGTAGTAGTATATATATAGACTATATATATAGTATAATAATATATATATAATAGTATTATATATATAGATATACAGTTATTGTTTGTAGATTTGTTTATTGTTATTGTTGATGTTAATTGTTATTGTAATTAGTTTTGGATTGTTTTGTTATTGGTTTTGTCCATTGTTATTTTTATTCTTACCACATGGCAACCTCAATCCGCGACATCAAGAAAAAGAGACCTAAATCCGAATGCGGAAATTGGTTGGGCCAAGATTGCTGTTATGGTTTTCTGACCAAGTGGTAAAGGTCGCAAGGACGATTGAGGGCCTGACAGCAAGCATACTTCCAGCCACGCAGTCGAAGTTCCT
>JABUQX010132556.1:35000-42500 GCA_015478945.1 Trachelipus rathkii | reverse complement strand
CGCCCTTCAAGGGGGAGAGTGCTTGCTTCTCCTTTCTATCAATGACATCTGCACCGCTGAAAAGACGCCCAGCTACACTTGATGAAGGGCATGCTAAGTATTCCATGGTTATGATTTAAAATTTTAAAAACCTTTACAATTATCACGCCATCAAACCAATGGATTTTTATCCGATTCCAAGAGTTTTCGCTTTTGATAATCTTCGATCAATGACAGAGCGTCCTTTGACCACCTCTGAACAAGACTCTTCATCACTGCTAGAAGCCAAAGAACGTCTTCATATATATATATATATATATATATATATATATATATTTATATATATATATATATATATATATATATATATATATATATATATATATATATATATATATATATATATATATATATATATATATATATATATATATATATATATATATATATATATATATAATATGCGTTTTATGGACGTGCGTGTGCATCAGCAATCTGTTGCGTTGAAACCCCTAATATACTAACATGCCAAGGGACCTATACCTATTATAAAACTGCCCCACGTCCAAGTGGAAAATTGAAATTATATATATATATATATATATAAGTAGCAGAAGATATATATATATATATATATATATATATATATATATATATATATATATATATATATATATATATATATATATATATACGGTATATATATATATATTATATATATATATATATATATATATATATATATATATATATATATATATATATATAATATATATATATATATATATATATATATATATATATATATATATATATATATATATATATATATATATATTTAATAAATACATTATAATTGCGATGCAATAGCAAATGCAATGTATTTGTTATGACAATTTTTTATGAGTATTTTATGTTTACAGCTTTTAATATGAGAAAATTTATATTACAATATATTTAAGTAATAATTAAACAGGATAAATTTAAGTATAACTTGAGACTATAAAGTAAGATCATTGTAATTAAGGGAGAAGACTAGAACAACTATTATATTATTTTATGGATTATAACTTCAAGAAAATGATTTGCCCATTCAGACTTCTGTGGTTACTATTTTTTGAAGAATGGAAACCTAGTCTGTGTTATTTTTTTTAAGTTCATAAATAAGTATAATTAATATAAGATTACTGGGCATCAACTATAAAATAAAGGGACGGAAAACCTAATACTGGATCACATTATATGTACTAAACATTTTCTATTGTTTTTTTTCTTTCTATACACAAATTGTGCTTTTTGTAGTAGTACATCAGGGTTGGATTGATTCTAAATATAATTCGGGAAGTTTATTTGAGACTGTATTGGTCTTTCTATCACATTTAACTGTGGTTCTATAATGAAGCTGAAGTATAGTATCTTGGGTATAACATGGGAGAAACGCAAGGTAAATAGTTTCTTGTTCATAATTATTAACTTATACAAACTTTTGAATAAAAATACGCTTAGGTTAATCATATATATATATATATATATATAGATATATATATATATATATATATATATATATATATATATATATATATATATATATATATATATATATATATATATATATATATATATATATATATATATATATATATATATATATACATATATATACAGTGGCGTATCCAGGAATTTTTTTTTGGGGGCCAAACAAAAATCGTTCTATATATATATATATGAAAAAGATATATATATATATATATATATATATATATATATATATATATATATATATATATATATATATATATATATATATATATATATATATATCACATATATATATATATATATATATACATAATTATATATATATATAATAAATTTATATTATTTATATATATATATATATATATATATATATATATATATATATATATATATATATATATATATATATATATATATAAAGAAGAAAAAATATTATAATTCCTCATAAAAAATGGGAAGAGTTTATATGAATTACTAAAATCATCTTACCTAAATTGTTAAATTTAATCGCCTGACATGAGAGTGAGGGAAGTTCGAGATAACATCTTCAATTTTTATTTCAATATTTCGATGTATGTAGAGGAGGGCAAGTCCAATAAGTCTTTTATCTCCAAACAGTATTTCTCAAGTAGGCTTTCAGAAGTCTTTATGTTGAAAAGCTTCTTTCTACTGAAGCATTAAACACGGGTAAAATTGCCAGTATTTGCAACAAGATGTAAATATTGGGAAATTGTGACTGCGAACAACAAACTAGTCCATCTATTGCTGTTTTTGGGCGACCTGTGCTGTGGTGCCAATTCAACTTCCATAAATCCCATTCTGCTTTTACAAATCTTCATTTGGGCTTTCGAGATCTTCCTTGTAAAATATTACACAATCTTTTATCTTCTCATTCATATTACACCCGTTCGGTATGACAAATTGCAAGGAAAATTTAAAAACCTCTCTCCTAATGCTGATATTAAATCATCCAAAAATGGTATAAAAATGGATGTGCGATAATAAGTCTGTGGGTCGGAAGTAGGAATGCTGGGTCTGTATTTTTGGAATTTGTTAATTCTTGGTACAGCAATTTCAATACTCAATTCAAATTCAGATGCGCTTTAACATTCTTCAAAAATCAGCTGAAATTCTAATGTTTCATTTTCTCTGATGGTTTCAGGTTTAGTTTTTTTAACTAATGGACTTGACGAGATTGTTCCTAACAGCGACGAATTATATAAAATTAATTTAACTTCTGCACTTTATAGTATTAACGCCGTTAAGCGAGCGGCCGTTATATAGAGGTGCCACTGTATATATATATATATATATATATATATATATATATATATATATATATATATATATATATATATATAAATATATATATATATATATATATATATATATATATATATATATATATATATATATATATATATATATATATATATATATATATATATATATATATATATATATTTATATATATATATATATTTTTTTATATTCTCATTTATTCTTACTCGTACTTAATATCCCAGAAAGGATTTTCATCCTGTCAGTCACGCAAGGGTCTTCCCAGACATCCCTTTCCATGACCACTCCTCTTCTCTTCAACCATCTGCATCTGGCATCTTTTTAGAGAATCCTCCACCGATTCGGTCCATCTCTTCTTCAGCCTACCCCTCGGTCTTCTTCCTTCCGGTGTCCACTATCATCTTTTTTTCGGCATCCTGTCCGGCTGCATCCCTCTCCAGATGCCCCCCACCATCTCAATCTTCCCCACATCCATCTTCAGTATTATCTTCTTCACCCCTATTTCTCTGATTACTTTGTTCCTTATTCTGTCTCTTCTGCTTCTTCCAGTCATTGTTCTTAGAGCTCTCATTTCCGCCGCTTGTATTCTGCTCTCCTCTCTTTTCGTAGTAGTCCACGTTTCGGCTCCGTACAGCAGCGTCGGGGTCAGTATACTTTCGAAGATTACCTTTTTAACATCTATTCCAACGTTTCCGTCCTTCATCAACGGTACAATTCATAGCTTGTCCATATTTTTCCATTCTTCTAGTAATCTTCCTCCACATCCTCCCTCTGTTAAAACATCCACCTAGATAAACGCAGGAATCCACCGCCTTCACCTCCTCCCCTCCTACCATCATCCTCATACCTTCGTCGTTTCCTCCCGTTACCATTAATATCTCTGTTTTATGTACATTCATCTTCATCCCTGCCTCCTCCAACTCCTCCGCAAACAGCCTCACAACCTCCCGTATCTTCTCCTCTTCACTCCAACATGCTAGATCGTCCGCATACGCCATTATATCCCCATCAAAGACTCCCAATCTCTCCTTCACTTTACTTATTGCTACATCTAAATATAATATGAACAATATAGGCGATAATACACTCCCTTGTTTAACTCCTGTTTTTACTTCGAACCATATATCATTTTCACTCTCCGTTCTGATGTTACAACTACATTTTTCGTACATACTCATTATTGCTTTCTTCAATCTATATATATATATATATATATATATATATATAGATATAAAGAAAGTATATATATATATATATATATATATATATAGAAAGAAAGAGTTATCTACATTTATATATATATATATATATATATATATATATATATATATATATATATATATATATATATATATATATTGACTGAATATTCATTTTGCCATTCAAATTCTCCTTGATATTCAAAATATTTACATGCCAGGAGCCACCCATGATGTTGATTTTTCAACTCAGTGTGGCTGCTTCTTTGTGAGCCGTGGTTGTGTCCTGCACATTGACTACATATATATATATATATATATATATATATATATATGTTTATATAAAGAGTATATATATATATATATATATATATATATATATATAGCATATATATATAGTTATATATATATATATATATATATATATATATATATATATATATATATTTTTATATATATATATATATATATATATATATATATATATATATTTTATCCTTATCTGTTAGACCTTGGGTTTGAAGAGGAAAGAGTCATTGATAATTTATTTAAAAACAATAATGATAAGGAGAAGTGTCTTGAAGAACTGATTGCTCCTAATGAAGATTGAAGGTGGGCCTCAAATGAACCTTCCAAGTTAATACTTCTACAAAAAAAATTAAAAAATAAAAACACTTCAAATCATTCATAACTTTATGTTGTATTTATTAAGACTAGAATCGTTTAACAAAGTTACCCAAAAAAAAAATTTTTTTTTTATTTTTGTTATAAAAGATAGAGTTGTAAGGAAATTATATATATATATATATATATATATATATATATATATATATATATATATATATATATATATATATATATATATATATATATATATATATATATATATATATATAGTAAAAGAGTATATATATATATATATATATAAAGATAGATATATATATATATATATATATATATATATATATATATATATATAAGCAGTTACGTTTAATAAAGCTTCAAGAGCTTTGTCTATAAACTTTGAGTGAGTGGGTAAAAAATGTGGGTTTTAATTAAATAGTGACTAAATATCGTTGATAAGGTCTTTAGAGTAAAGAACATGACCTAAGTTTCCTGATTTTAAATAAAAACCGTCATTGAAATGCCGCCGTGTTCTCCATTTGTTTTACAATTTATTTTAAGTGTTATGTTGGTTCCAAAATTAATATTTAGTCTATTAAGACAAATTTTTGGAATAAAATTTTCTTAATTTTCTTAATTTTCGAAAATATAATAAATAAGTAATAAACATCTTATGTCATTGAAAATGTATTGGTAGTTAAATTTGTAATAGTTTTCAAAAATATTTGGGCTCTACGATACCGTAAATACATTGTCTATTTTCATCACGCATGTAATAATCATATATTTAATCTGCTTAATTACGTTGCATTGTCAGTTCATGTGTTAGTTACACTTTTTTAAAAAGTCGATTCCGATGTATATATTTTTAGTCATTTTGTAAAATATGACATTCATTGCTTAAAAGTAATGAATATGTCTAATCAGAGGCTCATGAAAAATTGTTTGCGTACCTTGTTCTTATTCCACATATTGTCGTTTAAACAGTGTTATTAAGTCTGTTCGAATGAAACTTCAGGAGGAAATGTTTTGAAATATTTCAGTGGGGAAAAAGTGTAAGTTCATTAATGCATGTAGGTAATTTTTTCCCTTAAGGCATAAAAATTTCGTGAGGAATCTCAAGTTTAGTAAACACCTTTACTTCCAGTTCATATCCTCTACATTTTACAGTTGAATAAAATTATTATTATTATTATTTATTATCGACATGATAATATACATGATACATATGATATATAATATTATTATTATATATTATTATTATTATTATTATTCATATATTATAACAAATCATTTTTGTCACGTTATTTGCTATGAAGTATATATTTAACTTATCAGTCCAGCTCAGGACTATTTATGAATAGTCTAGGGAACCTCATTCCAATTGATCTCATTTACAATCCTAATTACGAACATTAAATTTAGCTGAGATATGAGAGATATATATAGTGATATATATATATATATATATATATATATATATATATATATATATATATATATATATGTTATACATCATCTACCCACTTCCAAGATGGGGTGCATATAACCTGGAGTCAGAAAAGTGTATACCATGACATAAGTCAAAAGAAGCCTGCTTCACGCCCCCTTGAATGAGGTATTTGTGAGAGCTCGCCTAGTTGTGAAGATCCAATACCAGTAAACCTCCCACTGACTGCGACGGGCCCCCACTATAGCATCTCGTCAATGTAAGATGTTCGTGATGGGCCACAACCATGCCTCTCACAAAACCCCGCTATTCACTTCTATTATGCACCTTCTTCTCGCCTCTGCTAAACTTACATTTCTTCCTCTAGGCATTCCTTTACCAATCAATCCACTTTTTCTTCGTAATCTCCCAGTCAACATAAATATAGACATCCTGCTATAATTAATCATCATATATTTTCCATCCTTTCCCTACATGACCAAACCATCTCAAAGTACTTACATATTCTCCTATTTATCCCTTTCTTCACACCACATAACTCTCTAATACGTTCATTCCTCATTTTGTCAATTCTTCTCACATCTAAACACGCCTCCCTAAGCTGTCCATTCGAACGCATTTTGTACTTTTAGATCAGTGCCCCTATCTGAATTATAGTCTCACTAATACCACATTAACATAGTAATAACACACCCCTTCATATCTAGCGCAAATCAAGACGGTCCCTACATCCATCAATGATTTAGAACTGCACTGTACACCTCCCTGCCACTCACAACTTTCCTACAGCTTCCACGTCCATTCTTTAATCCAGCAACATATCCTAATATTTAAATGATGAATTGTTCAGCTGTCACCTATCGAACATAACTACACCTGAAAACTAGTCTCTTACTACAAATCCAACTTTCCTACTTTAACGAGAGGTGCCATTTTAAACCCTCTATTTTACACATAAATTCCCAACTCTCTCTATTAATCTTCTCAAACTGATTCACCACAAAAACCAAATCTTGCATAGTACAAGTAGAGCACCCTCCTGGCTTTCCCCATTTCATCATTCTAACACCATCTCTTGCCACTCCCACCCTTAATTCTTTCATAACCTATCCATATACAATTAACAACTAATAGATATAATAATTGATCCTCAGCCTCTCCACTGCCAATATTAAACCACCATTGACTCAATGACTCTAAACACGCTTCTTAATTTATCTGTTGTACATATACACTTTCTGATCCCATTCAGGCCTACTACCAACACATATATCACCAAGACACTGACATTATCCCTATAATTCTATCATACGCCTGTTGCAAATCCATAAAAACCAAAATAATTTTTTCTTCTTCATTTTCTCATTTTAATAATATAAAGATTTATCCATTACATCCTCTACCATT
>JABUQX010132556.1:12500-30000 GCA_015478945.1 Trachelipus rathkii | reverse complement strand
AGAAGTGAATATTCTAATTTTGTTTTGTAATATTAGGACTATTTATAATATATGGATATAATCTTCTTTAGTTTTTATTTATTTATAACTGAATAATCATTTCGCCATTCAAATTTTCCTTGACATTTAAAATATGTATATGCCAGAACCCACCCGCAGTGTTGATTATTCAACCCAGTGTGGCCGCTTCTTTGTGAGCCTTGGTGGTTCCTGTACATTGACTCAAAAAATTATTATTATTTTTTATCATTGTTTTTATTATCTTTTTTTTATTATTTTCTTATTGTCATTGTACTTATTTTTCTTTTCATTCTTTTTATTATTATTATTATTATTATTATTATTATTATTATTATTATTATTATTATTATTATTATTATGTATCCCCTTCATCTTACTCGTCCCTTCCCTAGTTTATGTTCCTTCTTCGTTTTCTGTACGTACTACCCTATGTATTCCTTTTCTCTCTTCCGAGGGTCTTCCCAATCTCCTCGTGATTCCTGGAGGCTATCAAACTGTTGTCTCTGTTTGTATCATATGCCCATATTCTTCCGTGGGTGAAGACACAGGTCAAATGTTCTCGCCTTTCTCCGGGGCTCCTATTGTTGGAGACCCAAACCTTGCCTAGCCACTGAGGAGGCTGTCCCGCACTTGGGTGTATATAACCTTGGGCTTCACGTTTTATCCGTTTTGTGCACAGCTGACATTTTCTCATCTAGGGACTGGACGCGGAGTTTCGGGAGGCTTTTCAGAGGCCACACCCATGGCCCACCTTACGAAGGAGTGTTTCTAGGAGGGAGGTATTATGCTCTGGTCGTGTAGTGGGCGTGGTTTCCATGGTTACGCGTCCAGGATACATTGTTTTTATTCATCATTTGTGTTAGTGTTTGTCTTTATTTATTACAGATCAGATGTATAAAAAGTATATATTATGAGAAAAAAAATAACGTTTTCAAGAAAGGCGGAATTCAACATCTTTCGGGTCCCGAACCCAACCCCTTCCAGGCAATTTCTCGATCAGCGACCAATAGCTACTTTGATGTCCTTATTGATGAAATGGTTGGTACTCCACCACCACCAACGATAGGCGTACATAACAATCCCGTTTCTAGGATTACCACATCTAGACCAGCACAGGCTGTTCTGGCCTCTCAGCACGACATACTCACTCAATCCTCACGTCAGCCATCACTAGAGCCCCTGCGTCGGCAAGGTCTCTACCCTCTTTGTCAGAATACACCACCTCCACCAAGGGAGTTCTCAGACCCCCCTCTTGGGGTTCCGATTCTGACTTCATACCCGCTTTATTTTTATTTGCACCCACTTCGTCACGTCCTTAGTGATGGTGATGCTTTTTAAGCTGCTTTCCAAACAACTGAGCCTCAGACAACGCCCATGAGGAACAGTTTCATCCTGGTCCGTGCTGCCCTAGAACTCATGGCACTTTTTCTTCCCTATCGCATCCGGGGAGGATTCCTGTTGTTTCTAAACCGGACGTTGTTTCGTAACACGTCGAAGGGTACATATATGCGCAGGAGTTATGTTCAGATACTTCGGAGGACATTCTCGCTCATTTACGGAGACTCATTGTGCATATCACCGACGTTTATCGGTTCCCTCCTTGTAAGGAGAACGCCTCAACGATGAACCCTCTTCACCTACTTACCTTATCTGTGCCTTTCCCTCCGACCAAGGTAAAACTTGGTTTTACTTTTGCACATGGTTTAGAACCCATGTGCCCTATCCGAGGTGTTTCAAGTGCCGTAAATTTAGTAACCCTCAGAAATATTGTCGGTCTCCGCAGACCATCTGCCCAACATGCGGAAGTTCTCTCCACCCGAACTATGAAACCCATCCTCCTTGTTGCCCTAACTGCAAGGGACCCCATCCGACCTCCTCTGTCCACTGCCCCTTCTTCGCCTTCGAGAAGGAAATCCTTCGTGAGGCTACACTCCGAGCAAGGGAGAAATTGGCTCATCTTGCTCTTTTTTTTATGCTGCGGCGACAATTAATACCTCTACAGTCGGCTCTGCCATTGCACATCGCTCCCTTGCGTTGTGTCCAGAACTTCCTCAGTTTTCGCCTTCCAATTGGCCTTTCGCCCCACATACCGGGTCACCTGATTTGGTGTTTCCTATTGTTCGTGACAACCGTCCTCCCAGCTCTCCTCTCTCTTACCATGGTCCGCAGGACCAATCGTCGTCCATCGTCAACACATAACCATTCTCTCTCTCTCTCTCTCTCTCTCTCTCTCTCTCTCTCTCTCTCTCTCTCTCTCTCTCTCAAATCTTTCTCTTTTCTTCTCTTTCTCTCTTTCTCTCTTCTTTCTCTTTCTCTTTCTCTTTCTCTTTCTCTTTCTCTCTCTCTCTCTCTCTCTCTCTCTCTCTCTCTCTCTCTCTCTTTCTTTCTTTCTCTTCTTTCTCTCTTCTTTCTCTTTCTCTTTTCTCTCTTTCTCTCTCTCTCTCTCTCTACTCTTCTTTCTTCTCTCCTCTTCTCTCTCCTCTCTCTCTCTCTCTCTCTCTCTCTCTCTCTCTCTCTCTCTCTCTCTCTCTCTCTCTCTCTCTCTCTCTCTCTTCACGGGCATAGCACTATTCTAGCTATTCTAGGAGGGGGAACTTTTCTAGGTAATTTCTATCTAGGATCCGAACTAGTGATCGAACCCGCGCCCTTGCCATGCGACTCTGTCGCTCTACCGATTGAGCCGCGGCATGTCCACATTGCTGAGATTCATGCCCCACTCGATGGGGCCTCTACTGATGTTGATACCTGTTCAGCCTCGAAAGTCGAAAACAACCGTCCTTGTTCGCAGTCTGACCCAGTTTCCTAATTCTTCTCTTTCTTCTACAGGTGAATCCTGCGACTTTGATTACGGATATTAAACTCCTGCCTCTCAGTTTGTCATTTGACACCTGGTGTTGACATTCCCATTGATATTGCCGCTACTTCAGGTGCCGCAGCCCCTTCTCAGTCTGCTACGTTGCCAGGCAGGGGTGTGCCTATTAGTAAGTTTGTTGGAGATATTGGGGTAGACTTGGCACGAGTCTTTGGGGATCAGTCTCCTAAAGTTGCCAGGCGCCCCTCCGGTCCTAAACAAAGAGGCCCTCACATTTCCCTATTGCTTGGTCTTCCTCTTCCCCCTTGGTATGACGTCCCGGTTTGTGGGTTTTTCAGTGGCTCACAGCCCCCTCAGCCATTATCTTCCCAGACAGTGGATAAATCTCAACAGTAAGTGACTATTGTCACGAATCGCCCGGAAATTTGATTGTCTCCTTTCATTTATGGCATGATTCATTCAGTGGAACTGTCGTGGATATTTTCCTAACTACGAAGAACTAAAGAGACTAATTGAAGCTCATCAACCGATGGCTATATGTTTGCCGGAACGACAACTTTGCAATCGAGATCTTTTGCAACCCTCTCACCTCCCTGAATCTGGGTGCTAATGATAGAGGTCGGGCAGCGATTCTGCTTCACGAATCTGTCCCATTAACTCAAAATCCCCTCTCCACTCCGTTACTTGCCATGGCGGCTCGAATTCTTCTTGACATACTCCTTACAATGTGTTCAGTGTACCTGCACCTAGCTGTACCTATACCAAGGAAGACCTTGTGGTTTTGTTCAGGAGTCTCTCGGCGCCCATGCTAGTCCTAGGTGACTTTAACCGCCACCCACTGTGGGGAGATTACATCCCCCAAGGCGGATTGGATATTGGGGATTTTACAGGATTTCTCATTGGGATGTCTCACACAGATCTTCCAACTTTTGAGCATTTTGATACGGGCACTTTTTCCTGTGTCGACATCTTGTGTTCCATCTCGGCTATCGATCGTTTCGGGTGTGAAAGGTCGGCTTTCCTTTGTGGGAGTAACCACTACCCGATCGTCATTCCTTTCTTCAATCCTAGTCCGCAGCAACAACCTTGTGTTTCCGTCTCCGGAGGAAGCCTTCACCGCATTTCAGGACACGATCCTCAAGGCGGTAGTGGACCATATACCCCGTTCCTCTGGCCACCGCAAATCTACGACTCCTTGATTGAGCCGAGGATATGCTCGCTACTCGTGAAGAGTGGAGCCTCTACAAGTTGTACAAGCTAACCTCCACTCCTTCTAACTTGATTCTTTTTAAAGCTGCTCGATCGAGGTGTATCAACAGACGGACAAAGAAGCAATATTTCCGGAACTACGCCTCCACTGTTAATTCTTCTACACCTGTATCATCGGTGTTTAAGGTTGTGGTTAGGATTTCCAGAAAACACCATTCAGACCCCCCCCTCCCCTTATACTCCTTAAATATGCTCCACAGCCCTCTGATGTCATCTCTGCACCGGGAATGGTTGTTGATGAGCTGTGCTCCAGAGAGTCCCGATATCGTGAACCGTTTCACTCTGACTGCTTGCGAGTGCTAACCCCAGACTTTATCGGTTCCGCCTGGAGAGGACTCTGATTACAATAAATTATTAAACACATGAAAAATTAACAGGCGGCAACTCGTACAGCCAAACGGGCAAAATGAAGGACCATCTTGCGTCATGGGAAAACCATGGGTAAAATTAGTATGACATATTCGCAACCGAGCCAGACCACCTCCAAAAGGCGACTTCTCCTGCAAGAAGAGGACCAGTGGCCAATGAGGGGCTTGGCGCCACGATTATCCTCCGACCAACATTCCTGCCAGCAAGAAAGGGAACCGCGACGAATAGATTTATAAAAATCAGAAGCAGGAGGGAGTCGTTGTTCATTTGGCAGTACGTTGGTTGGTGCATGTTTATCTCCCCTGTTGGCTTGCTCGTTCCCCGGAGCACCCACATTGGAAGGGACCCAACAGAATGTAACATTTGTCCCCTGCACATGCAACGAGCAGACGAGTCTCCGGATGGTAGAGACCAAAGGGTTTCTTGAAGACCAGTCAAGCAACGCCTGAAAGGTGCTTCTGAAATCTGAGAATACTGTGCAATTTACTCACTGATGAGAAGCCACTCATCCTGTGAACTGCCATAGCCACCGCAACCAGTTCGGCAGAGAATACTGACGAGGAAGGTGACAGAGTGTGAGATACGGTGAAGTCTGGAAAAACAGCCGAAGCTCCCATTCCCGCATCCGTTTTAGAGCCATCAATGCAGACGGCAACCGAGTCCGAGTGAACCTCCGTATGGAACAGAAAAGAATCCATCAACATCGTCGGGTGTGCATTAGCTTTTGTTAATGAATGTATCCCAAAGCAGACAACGGAGAGTGGAGAAACCCATGTTGCAGAGGAAGTATTGAATGCATGACTGCTCGGTGGGTAAGTCGAGGAAACGGAATATGGAATTTACAATCCCAGCAAACGGCCCGTGAGAAGGATTGTGGGGGACATGTTCAATGACAGAGGAAATAGGAACCCGAATACGGATGAACAAGGAACACATGGCGCTATTCTCTCTGCAGGGACAAGGGCATCACCCCCACCTCCATTTCCAGGATCATCTTCGGAGAAGATCGCAATGCTCCTGTCGCTGTCCGCAGGCCCTCGTTCTGAATTGGGTCAAGAAGACGGAGGTACGACTGGAAGGTTTGCCCATAAAAGGCACAACCACAGTCCAGTTTCGCCCGTACCAGCATGATCTTTCTGTCCGCACCCCAAGTCTTAGAGGCGAGATGCCGTAAAAATCCAACGAACGACGGCAGCTGGCTCTAAGAAGATTAATATGAGGGAGGTTCGTAAGGCGCTCATCGAGCGACAGACCCAAAAATCTCACCGTTGACTCCAAACAGATAGGAAAATCATAGGGGATCAAAGAAGGAACCCGACCACCACGTCGTGGATTTTTCCTGAACAGCATGGCCTTTGTTTTCGATGTAGAGAAAGTGAAATCCCGTCAATGGCCAGCTGAAGCTAACGTTCCATGCAAGGAAGCTTTGCCCCAGTGACATAGATGGAGCAGCGGACCGAGTGTGGTATGGTATCCACTAAATTGAAGCCTATTTCGAAAGTAACACAGTTAACACACTGCTCTGCGACACCCACTCATGCATGACAAAACGTCGCGACAGTGTGGGGCCGCAACGAACCCAAAACGAACGATCTGACATCAGTGTCTGAAGGAAAATGGGGAGATGCCCCCTGAGACCTAAAGAGTGAAGGTTTTGCCAAACTCCCATCCTCCACGTGCTATCATATGTCTTTACAAGACCAAAGAAAATGGCCAATCATTTTATTGGAAGCAAATGCTGCATGTACGTCGTGATCCAAACGGAGGAGAGGATCTCGAGTTGAGCGATGATAACGAAAACCAAACTGATGGACAAAAAACTCAAGGTGCCGCTCGAGCGTGGGAACAAGACGGGAGGCCACCATTCTCTCCATCAACTTGCATGTGTCAGAGGTCAATGAAATCGGTCTATGATTATTTGTAGAAGTTTTGTCCTTAACAGGTTTCGGAATGGGAATAACATGCCGTCAACCAGATAGGAGGGAAGACACCCCCAACCCACATTCTATTAAATAGGCTGACGGATTAACATGCCGTAGCATCGGAAAAGAAATGTCATCAGGGCTAGGTGCTTCATCATTGCAAAGTTTTAGGGCCTCCCGATATTCATATATGTTTGTGGGTTGCGGTGCTCTCTCGGCCCTCAGACACACGCTCTTCCCTAGTTTGCTTACTGTTCCTGTCCAGCATCGCCTTGCACGTATCCTCTGAATCCTCTCACTTTCGAAGTGACAGCATTTTTACCTTCCTTTGTGATTTAAACATCCTCTATAGGATTTAACCCTCTCAGCGCAATTGTTATGTTATGCTTGGGACTTCCCCTGATGTTGGTTTGCTGACACGGTATTCCTTCATTTCCTGTGTGCTGTGGTGGTCCCTTTACATCAGCTATAAAAAAAATTATTACTACTACTACTTTGTTTCCTCGAAATGAGGTTTTGGCAGAATTAATATTTTTAATTTGTCGCATTACGAAATCTTTAAAAAAAATAAATTAAAAGGGAAAGTAATAGTACTCTTTTTAAGAATATAGTTCTTCTTAAGCTTATTCCACCACTCGGATGTACAGTATGTATCTATTGTACCTTGCTACATTTTATTTTCTTTTATGTTGCCTAATCAAATTTAAACTTGTCTGCTATTCAAAGAAGATAGCATTCTACTTTATATCCTAGTGCATGAATGACGTGCCTGGCTCGCATGTCACTTTTCATGGAAGTTGCATTTGCAGTAGGAACTGATGAATTGTTACCGGGTTACCTTTTATTACTCTCCTACATTCGAGTATGCTTATGTTTTTCATTTTATTCATTATAAGTCTACATATCCCAGTGTCTGTCTCATAAACAAAGTGCTAAAATAATTCTTACAGGCAACAGGGTTTTATTTCCTATCTTACAAATATAATGTTATTTTTCAGTAGGAAGCTTCGGAATATGTGACATTGATTTTCAATTATTATTATTATTTCTTGTTGTCTTGGTAACAAAAGTTGCTCAGTTTATTTACGTAGTTTTAGTTTTTTTAAGTTGTGCTTTGTATGAGAAAAATGACAGCTATATACCTTAAAAGCAAGTATAAAATATGCTAGTAATCGGATTCGTTAAATAATTTAGATTGTTTGCTGTGAAGATTTGCTCTGACATTCAGATCACTTCAAAGAGCTTTAACGATCATATGTGGTTTCATCTTTCCGAATATCATTGATCTATTATTCTTACCACCTTAGATTGCCGTGGTACAATTTAGTCAAATTTTAATTAAGAAATGGGCAATTTTGAACTTCCTTTATTGCCATTTTATGGTCCATTCATATTAACTTTAGTTTAGTTGTAAATGATGCTCATTTGGTTTCGTTTTAAACGACAATCTTACATTTTACCTCATATTCTATATAAAAAAGCAGTATATGATTTTGCTCGTTTAGCTTTCTCTCCTACTCTTATTTCAAGTACATAGGATTTGCTCTTGCTATTAAATCACGTTCTTTATCCAAATTTGCTATTGGTAATAACAATATGAATACGCTTTGCAAGGTTTATTGTTAATAGCTAAAAATGTAAGAATTTAATTAATTAATTTTAACATACTCTCTGGATTTTCAGTGTTCTGATCTCAAATAGAATACAGCCTATGTATTTTATATGACTTCGTTCTCTTAAAAGGCGGCTTTATTCTCCCGATTGGTTATTCACATTCATACCACAAAACATTTTACTTTCATAATCATATTCAAAGATTCAATAAAGATTTTATATCTTGGTAATTCCTAACTAGTTAGGATAGTTTCGTTTCGTTTTTTAAATGTAGCCAGTTTTCTGTTGTTATATAAAAAAAACCTCTTAGAATAAATGAAATCCATTGTAAGTCAATAAAGACTTTCAACAGCCCATAAATATCAATTTTTTTTCTGATTACAACCACTTATATTCCTATCTTTGCTTAAAGAAATTAGGTTTTATTCAATTCATTGTAGCGATAGTATATAGTTAGGCAAATTTTTCCCTGCTGTGTATGAAATTTGTTAAGAGAGGACTCAAAAACAATATGAAGGTGTTGCATCACGTCAGTAGACTATATTCTTTTAGCTTTGTGAAGGAATCAAAAGCCGTAGGAATGTTGACCGAATAACTTGCTTGTAGTAAAACTTTGTGGGGTAAAGTCATCACGTGATAGTAACTTTCCATTAATCACTGAAGCATTGAACTGTCATTATGCATCACTAAGTTTGCTTCATCTCATGAATTAAACCACTACTCTTCGCTGCTCACCCATTTTGGTCCATTTTCCTCTGTATATATTTTACGTTAATCTACCGAGTCACCTTCCTTCGCTAGGATGCCATATCCTCCGTTTTTAAAATTTTCTACTTTTCTCAAAATACTAATTTTAAAAAAAAATACATTTTGTCTATGACTTTATAAAATAGAAAAGTTATTCGCCTTTGGTTCTGGTTCAGAGTCTAAATTTACATATTTTTAAAAAATTAAAAGCATACTTGGCCGCGATTAATTAACTCGTAAGTTATCAAAGCAATTGATTTTTCTAACAAAAGGAAAAATAAATATTTTGAAAATTTAAAAATTTTCATTTAATGGAAAAACCATGTGTTTTGCTTCAAATTTTCTCCTCATAATTTTAAAATATAAAATATTTAATGTGACTTCTTAATATTTTTATAAATGCGGAAGAAATTTAGCACCAATATTGGGAGTAATATTGTGCCTTGCTTTATTTATGATTTTGAATAAGTATTTACAAATAATTAATTACTAACTCACTCAACCTTGACATACATTTTAGGTTACCATAAGATTCATAGTCAATTTAAGGTAAGAAGTATCTAAGAATTCTTTTTCAAATCTACAACTTTACACTTCTTTTTTAACATCAGTTGGTTTTAGTAGCTTCCACTGTTGCATACTAACGAAGAAAATGATTAGCACCATTTTCTCTCTCATGTTGAAAACTTTTTTTTATGCTTTTGAAGCATCAATGTTGTATCCGAGAACACTGTTCGTCAGCCTCCTGTCTTTAGAATAGATCTTAACTTAGAGCAAATATTTTCCAATAATAATAATGGTTACTTCAGAGGTTTTCTGTCTTTGAGTAGGTTTATGACTCGTCTTCGAGAATTGATATTCATTAAAGAATGATACTATCTCTTGGGTTGAGCTTTTTTTTCATCGATTTCAGTGAATTATGGGTTGAGAAAGTTTCTTAGCCAACAGTTTTGACTAAACGACTAATATGAGTGCGTCTAAAAGTTTCTCACTTTCTATGGGGTTACTTGAAACGGCTAAATATCAGAATGACAATATATAGATAACCTTGCACCATGTGCTGATGGTCTTTTCCTAAATTGTCGAGAATAGCGACTTTATCATACAATTGAAACCACGAAATGATGTAATTTGTATGATTTCTCTTATTACTAACTCGAATCACTGCATTTCTTTTAAACATCGTAAAACAAAGCGGTTACCAACTTTCGTTTAAAATTTTTATATATTATTTACTCGAGTTCATTTTGATCTCTAATTTCTAGATCTCATTCTGGAAGAATATATATCATGAAATAAAGTGCTTATATCCCTCCGCATCCCTCGAAGTGTTATATAGGTGTGTAGTGTTTAAGCTTAAAATAAATTATCATACAATAGTCTGTTTAAGCTATTTTACTTAACACACTGGGAGAACGAAAATTACGCTTGCAAACATTTATTATCCGAAACCATTATCCATATTTTAATTATGGACACCCTACATTTACTTTGAATTCTATTCAGTCAATGTAATAACTTCGTTCGCACTAGAGGCTTTCAGTCTTTGTTAAGGTAGCTCTAAAGTTGAATACAATACAATACAATGCCTCTTCAAAGCACAGTAGTATATGATGTGGACCATATATCTATGCTTTAAAAACATTTCTTACCTTTCTCACTGATCTTTGAAAATTGCAAATATTTAGGGATATATATAACAGTATTTACTCCTGCTGTAAAAAACATTCAATAAAAGTATGACATCAATCCTTGACTTTTTTCCCTGGTGGTATTCATTTAAAAATTCTATCCCACCAAGGTGACAGAAAATGTGAAAGCTGAGAAGATCAAAGTTGTGACATCGTTCGAAACTGTTAATATATCCTTTCGTCATTAGACGAAAATTTCTTCTGTTCTAATGACCATTCCTCTACTCTGGTTGGATATCAAAATTTGCAATATTTTACTCCTTTGGGTCGAAAGACAGATAGAGCTTTCCTTTTATGTATTGTTTTCTCTATATTAATCTCAACCCTTGTGACCATATTTTTCTTAAAATATCTTAAGTTGTAAATTTAGAAAAGGGTCCTTCGCGTAGTGCCTTCTGGGTTTTAGATATTGTTAAGCAACAAATTATTTTCTTAAATTTTATTAAATGTTGCTTTAAACTGTTAAACGTTAAATTTTACTTTAATCCTAATAAGTTCCATGACATTTTGAGAAAATATTAATGCATAAGTGAACTTTGAAACAATTTACCTGTTGACATTAGTTTTGGGTGATTTTTTTTTCTTTCCTTTTTTTAGAATGGAATTGAAATCTTCCACGGTAATTTGTATATGCTTCCAATTAATGTCCAAGTTTGATATTCTAATCTCGCTCGTAACTTTGTGATCAACTTTTCTTCATTCATTTTATAATAGATAACATATGCATTTACAATTGCAATAACCATATGCCAACCATCTTTGCTTTTCTTTCCACACACTAATTATTCCGAATCATATGATGCTTATCATGTCCTCCCATGTACTTCATATTCCGCAACTAAATTTGGACCTGGAACAATTGTTTTTTTATACATATAGTTCTTTGAACAATCGTTTCATCTGTTCCATGGCAGTTAGAAAATAGATTGTCTGTATTTTTTTTGTATACTGTGATTCTCTGTGAGGTAGATCTGTAGTAAAACGGTCCTCTTTTTACACTTTATTAGCTGCTAATTCGGAAAATCATTTCATATACTTTAAATTGTCTCACAAGCATAAGTTTGATTCACTTTAGTGTTCTAGTAATCACCCCCCCCCAAAAAAAAAAAAAAAAATAATAATTAAGAATGAAGAAACAACCATTTCCAAGATATTTCTTAGAGATTTAGCAACATTTTCAATCTATTTATTTCACATATGATCGATTATTATTATTACTTTTGCAACAGTGTATATCTCAAAATTAGAGTATAGTCTGTGAGTCTTGCAACACTCGTATGTTTATAGCCTGCTTTATTGGCTTGATTAGGTTAAATTATTTTTCCTGAAACTACCTTGAACAAAAACATTGATCCATCTACACAAAACCTCTTTTTAAGATGATACAACGAATTAAATTTCGTTATTTACAAAACTTTATAGATAATTTCTAAAACTCATTTCAAAGTTAACTTGTTCTCTATCCAAAAATAGTTCCAGAATGTAATAAGTATTTGTTAGGAATTGACAAGCGTGACATGTTCCAAACTATCAAATGTTTGGACATCATAATGAAAATTGTGGTAGCATAAGTTTTTTTTTTATTGTTGATGAACATTGCTGTTGTAAATACGTATGTTATCTATTGTGAATGAATGGACATGCACATTTGTTAAGAGTTAAGAAAAGTTGTTTGTATAGAAGGGTCTTACATTTGAAGAACAAACTCTGAATACGTACTGAAAAGATGAAAAGTGAACCATTAAGTTTCAAGAGATATTCGATCAAATTTAATTCATTAGCCAACATTTCCAAGTTATTGTGTGAGCTCTTTTAAAAAAAAAAAAGAAAGAAAGATGCCAAAACCAATGCTAATCCGCAATTATTGCCTCTATTATACGGTCAAAAATCGCTTAGTGAAATATGAAATTTCGATACAAACTAGGGTAAAGTTAATTAACTGAATGTATTTTTTATTTTATTTTATTTTTTGTTATTCAATGTAACTGTGTTTTATTTTTCGTTAACATATAGTTAAAACAATGTTCCGTATGAAAATGAAAGATAAAGAATTGAAAAAAAAATTATTTTTAATATTACTAAAAACACTGAAGGTACTTTTGAAATACCGTTAGCGAAATTTGAACATTAGTATTTTTTCTTTTCTGAAAATATTACTTTCCTTTATTTGTTTTCTCTCGTAATATATTTACACTGTGATTATAAAATTAAATTGGGCATTTGAGCAGATGGAGAAAATAATTAATAATAATATATCTGAAAGAAGAATGATATCCTATTTTAAAAACCTATGGAAAGTGGGAGTTTGGTAGAGGTGGGGATGGGTATCATAGTGGAGAAGTTCCTAAGGGAAAACCTGAGTTTGAGAGAAATTGGAGACTTGAACATTACGTACAGGTTTTAGGGGATCATGTCATAGAAAACCGTAACCTAGGAAAACGCAATAGGAAGTGAATGGCAAATTTTAAGCTATGCCAATAGTTAGGATTTAACTATTATAAATTTGACCTATCTCAGAATGGACGATGATAATAGTCCACTTTTTAATAATAATAATAATAATAATTTATTATTATTATTATTATTATTATTATTATTATTATTATTTGTAACATTCTATCATTCCCTTATTATTATTATTATTATTATTATTATTATTATTATTATTATTATTATTATTATTATTATTATTATTATTATTATTTGATTTTGAGTAGAAAATACCTGTGATAATATTAATGGATATTTTATTTTTTTCCTTTTGTAAATTTAAGTCACCAGAATTTGTAGTGTTATTTTCCTTTTAAATTTAACATTGCCCTTGGTTGTGTTTCACGTCGTTAAATTGGTATCTTTACCACTGGCGTTATATCTGTATTAAACTGCAGTGGAACTGGATGCTCTTGCCTCTAAAATCTTATTACTACTTTTCAAATATTTTGAGTTTACCTAAGGGGAAAAAAATTAGTTAAAATTAAAATTGATGATAAATATTAAAGGGAAATATAATTAATATTATTATTTTCGATATTTAAATAGACATTAAGCCATTGTTGCTATTTTGCAACATTAAACTAAATTATCACAAAAAAACTAACCAAGTTCTTCTTAATCATAAACAAAATGTCATTGGTAAAATTTCTGATGGCGTTTTAAGGAATATTTTTTTTAAATTGTTTTACAATTTAGAATGTTATAAAGTTTTTTTGTTATGAACTTTTATTGTTTATTGGGATAAAAAATTTTGGGGTAAATTTGGTGACTTTATTGAATCTTGTATTTTTCTTTCTTGAAAATTTCAATATATTATTTCACTCATCTCAACTCTGCCTCTCCTCAAGCATGAACTTTAGATAACTTAAACTTAAAACGAGATAGAAAACATCACAAAGGATTACGTTCAATAGAAGTTCTTCAATACGATTTCCAAAGTATTCTTTTTACAATTTCTCCTGAAGAGAATTTAGCAAGCGGGTTTTTTCTTAATATTCAGAAAAAGTCTTTAGGGCAGTCTGATATTGTTTATTTATGTTAAAGGACTAAATTGATTTGTAGGTGTAATGAAATAGAAATCATTTTGGGCACTTTTTTTTATGGCGTTTCAAAAGTGCCTCCCATATTTTTGCGAGAAAGCCAAGTACAATATTGGTATCTCTCTATATTTTAAGTTTAAAAAAAAATTTAGGTTCTTCATTTAGGTTGTGGTAGTGTCGTGTACTAAATGAATGAGAAGACTTCCAGCAGGAACGAAAGGTAGGCTAAAGGTTATAAGCAGAATCGAAATAGATTTCCATGTCAGTGTGAAAGCTCTAAAGCACAAGTTTAAAGAAGCATTGGAGGCGGATGCCATCAAGACGTAATGTATCTTTTTTGATAAAAATTTCAACAGTAGGAAAAGTTGGAGCGGGATAAAAAAGGAATACCAACAGAATATAAATTAAATTTGGAAGCAGCTTTGAGCGACGTTGAAATTTCAGATATTTAAATAGCTGGTAATACACTGTGTATCTTTCGGCAAATACAAGTTAAGGAACCATAGAGGGTTAATGATACAGATTCGGTTATTAAACCTTAGGGTGAAGGATCCTTCTAACTCTATTTTGTCATGACATATTAACGAAGTTGCCAGTGATATTAAAGCAGAACTTATTCAACGATTTCGTGCATGTATTTCAATGCTTACGCATTACAGTTAGATATGTCCAAAGACGTTGATGAATTGATTAGGAATTTTTTGTGTTTTTGTTCGATAGCACTTTAAAAACCAACTGAAGAAGATTTGCTTTTATGCCAAAATTTGGAACTGCATACCACTGGAAATGAAATTGATAATTTTCTGGAAATGAACGGTATTAAATGTGAAAAATGTATTGCAGTATTTTTTTTGTCTCCTCCGCAGCAAATACCAGAAGACTACTAAATTCCAACAGAGTTTGGTAAAAAACGAAATCCAAGGCCGATATTCCCCGATACACGGGGCGTTAGAGAGAGCAAGTCAAAGGAAGTTGGAAAAATAGATGAAGGAAGTGTGTTCTAAAATTTAGCGGTGGAGCACATGTTTGATTGAGATATCGGTTAAGATTCTGGTCAGAGAGAGAAAGGATGAGCCTGTAGTTGGGTTCCTGCGCTTCAGATTTGGATTGATTCATACAAATTAATGTGTTTCACTGACTGCTTAGCCAATCGATGCAAATAATAATATTCTATTACATGAATTTTTATACGACCAATAGAACACAATTTTTTATTGCAAAAGGATTCTCGTAGTCGACGTTCATGTTTGTAAAGTTTGTACTTTCGGGAGTTATATAAATTTATACTCGTGTTGAGGATGAGCGCTTCATCCTGATGTGATGTCATTGCTCAAAATAATCCTGACCACTTCTTTTGAAAAAGTGGTCAAAAATAGGATGGATTCGTTGAGCTGTACGCAGGAACGTAGTTTGTTTGTAAAGAAGAATCGCAAGAGCTCTAAAAGGAGGACCTATACGACGACGAGAGTTCACAAGAGCAGTGTCCTATGTAATAGCGATAGTATAAGGTGAGTGAGGCAACACTTCGGTGGCTAAATAGAGTTAGAAGAGAGTAGGAAGGAGAGTTGTAAGTCTAAAAGTTCCTTATGAAGGAGAGCGAGCAACTTTGGTGGTGGAAAGAAATTGCAAAGTTTATTTAGAAAGAGAAATATGAAAATCTTAAAATTAAGATCACGAGAATTTAAGGGAAATGTGAACAACACTGAATGGTTGGTTGTTGGGGTCCTCTCATACTTGTTTTAGGTGGGGAGGAGGACCGAATCATTCAGCATTTTCAACGATCTGGAGCAACTAATAAAGAACCCCACACACATTCCAGATCGTCCAAACACAATTTCTTGAACACACTTGACCTATGTTTCACCACTAGTTCCTTCTCTCTTTAAATACACCACTTTCGCTCCTATCGGTAAATCTGACCACAACCTTATATCTCTCAATTTTAATACTTTCTCTCAACAGCTCCATCCTGCCCTAGCGTTTTTTCTGGCACTTTGATTCGGCCGATTGGGGGGCCTTGCGGCGCTTCTACGCTAGCTATAATTGGGAATTGACTGCTTTGACTCTTGATGACGCTCGGTTCTGCCGATAGGTGGGGGCCGTAATCGTTGGGGGTATGAGCAGGTTCATTCCCTTCTTCGACTAAATCTTCTCTCCTCATAATCCATCATGTTTCGATCGTGCTTGCTCTCTGGCCATTTCAGGCTAGAGACAGTGCGTATTCTGGGGTGGAAAAATTCTCGTTCTCCTATCACTCTTGCTAATTTTCATTCAGCTAGAAATCGTTTGTAGGGATACTCTTCGTCGAGCAAAGCGGGCTTTCATCAAACGGAAATGCGCCTAATCTCTTTGATTCTCCTACTGATAAAATCTTCTGGCTCCTTGCCAAAAAAATATCTCTATAACTTCTTGTAAATCTGTACTTTCCTCCTCTTATTTCGATCTGATGGTTCTGTGCTAATTCTCCAAACTGAAAGGCTAATCTCTTCGGCCTCCCATTTCTCTTAACTCAACCTTTAGACGATTCTTGGCATTCCTCCTCCTCCTCCTCCTTTCTCTCTCAGGTGTCCCATGCCTGTGCCTGTTACATATGATCGGGTGCATGGGCTCCCGAAAATCTATGAACGTTTAGGAAGGCGGGCGGCCCGAATGGGTTTTCCTCCCCGAGTTTTGAGGGAGTGTGCTTTCGTGCTTACCCCGCCCCTCGTTCAACTATTGTTCTCTATGTCAATACTAATTTACTTCCCTTCAGTGCTGGGAGGCACGCACACTTCCAACCTGTTCCGAAAAAAGGAATGCCGCTCTTTGATCCTCTCTAAACTTTAGCGCCCTATAGCTCTCACTTGTATTCTATCTAAGATCTTGAAACCCTTCTCAAACTCTCATTCCTTAGACCATCTGGAGTCTCATTCACTTCTTTTCCGATCGCAGTACGGCTTTCGGCGCTCGAGGTCTACTGGCGATATACTTTCCTATCTAACTGATTATTGTTTTCCGCCCTCAGGAACTACGGGGAGACTTGCGTGGGTGCGCTTGATATCCAAAGCATTGAACCGGGTATGGCACGCGTCACTGCTCTCCAAGCTCCCTCCTTTTGGGTTCCTCCTTCTCTTTTGCTTACTTATGTTTAGTTTTCTTTCAAACGTTTCAATATTTCCCTAAATGTCCGATGGTACTTTTCTTTTCTTTTTCTGTTCAGGAGCAGAATACTCAGGGTTTGGTCTTATCTCCTACTTTATTCCTACTTTTCAATTAATGATCTTCTCACCTGCACAATTAAACTCTATCACTCGTATGCCGATGACTCGACCCTTTATTCTTCAACTACATTTCAATTCTGCTCCCTCTTGACATATCCAAAATTTCTTTTCGTCTTAATCTTTCCGATTCTATCTCGCCGATCTAGAAATTTCGGGTGGGGTCGTCTCAACCTTTGGTGAATTCAATTCCTTAAAAACCCAACTTCTGCAAATCTCCCTCCTAAGACACCTTCTAACTTTTCCTATTTCTCTTTCGACGGTT